>JAODUI010000004.1:484842-509820 GCA_027563995.1 Papilio gigon
TCATTTCGCGTGCGCTGGTAACGCCAACGAGTTCGGTCTCCGCTGCCGCCGCCGCCGCCGCCGCCGCCAGCCCCGTGTCGGGTTACACACGCTCACCTCTTATGATCACGTTTACATCGATTATTTATTATGACGATCTTTAAATCGATTATTTATTCCGAATAGCAATCGAGTTGGATGCGCACCGGCCGTATTACGCCCACTACATTCGATGTTAGAGCCGATCGCCTCTCATCCCTTTGACTTCCACAGATTCTATTTATAAATCGATTTTATTTGGCTTTTATTAAGTTAAACTTTAAGTTAGGATGACTTGAGCTTAAATCGATAGCATCGGTTGTAAGTTATTGGAATTACGAAAAGAAAAATGAATTTTATCAAATGTTTTTGTTGAAGCTGAGATTGGATTGGTTGATTGATTGATTCATACAGAATATGGACAATCACATTATTCTATTGTTTAATTTGTCGGAGACACAAACATATTCTTGATTACTTTTACGTCAGTTAACGAAGTGAAGCCTCGTTAAGTAATAACCACCTAATTATTTTTTCTCAAATCTCTCTCATAAAAGACTCGAGATATTCAACAAACCAACGAAGCGTACATCATTGCATGAGTCGAAATGAATTTCAATAAAGAGGTTAAAATTAAAGATAGAACGTAAGACAATACGACTAACGGTAAAAAATTTTAAACGACACAATCACTCGGAACTTAACCTAACTGTACACAAAAAAATAAACGAATATCTAATTGAATATGATAGGAATTTGAACTCTATTACAATAGTATTAGAAACTAAAGCGTTTGCCAGTCAGCAAAGATATCTTGGCACAGATATATCAGTGTTTGACAACGCTGACCTTGATGCGCCATAGTTCACACAGTCCCTTCACTGTGGAAATGTGGAAAAAACACGACAATAGGTCGGCCCTCACGCGTGTCTTTGGACAAGACAATCGATTACAATAGTTCGTATGCATTTTATTGATTATTGTCAACAGTAAATTGAATTGGGTAATAGACTTGGCTCGACGCGGCTTCCTTTATTCTTCTCTCAGTTTGTTACACGCACATGTGACAAGCATTTGAGTACGGTTGTTAGATTGTTCTTTGATAGATTTTCAATAATGAGAAATTTTAAGATATTTATGTGAGCGTTTAATTCATTAATTTATTTGGTGGAACTTACATCTAGAATGATGTATATTCTATTAAAAGTTTAAAATTTGAATAAGCATTTTGAGAATACATTTTCAAAAACAAATCTCCACATAACGTCAGAACGAGGAAGTCCATAATTGGTTTTAAATCAAACATGGGTCTAAAATTCTGCGTGAATGGAATCCTGGGATCTGAGATGAGCGCGGGTTCCGCTGCCGTCGATCGTATCGCCAACACCTAGACCTCGTCCGTCAGCCACGAATACAGTGTCTTGTTCTGAAGTACCACGAGGACGTTGCCTTGGTCCGAGCTTGTAGTCTTTGCCTCTTATGTTTTCTGATTTATTATGGCTTCCTTAACCGGTGAAGCTTTTCATTTTCAACGCCAAATATGCACAGCATGTTTAAGAGCTTTCACTGTGATATTTGCGATATCTAGGGGATGATACATATAATGCAATTTTTGGTTTAATTATTGTGATATGGGCTATATGTGGTAGGATGTTGTAGAATATTTGTTAAAGACTTTTAAAGAATTTCTCATAAAATAAATCATAAGAAAATTACACCAAGTTTGGTCTCATGCGTATCAGTTTGGATGCCGTCTCCATTCGACATTTCTTGGCTGAAGACGCGTGCGCAAGGAATTTAACGCCAAATCGCCGGAGCTGCACGGGTAATTGCGGCTTATCAGCGCATTGTTCGAGTAAGGGGCACAAGGCTGCGCGACCGTCGACCGTCGCGCTCGGCCGTCGACGTGTGAGCGCCGTTTCTACCATTGTGCGCGCGGTGGCGACGCTACCGTTCGCTTTTCAGCTCCTGCGGAAAAATATATGTATTAATCTTATGGTTCTTATTTATTGATTTACAATGAGCTTAAGGTTAATTCTATTATTTACTTTATAACATTTAGATCAGTCATTGTCGGCGTCTTTCAAAGATTGATGAAAAATTGTAAAATCGAATCTTGAATAATCATTAAATTTGAAATTTGAAAACTAGAGATCAAATCCTAAATCTACCATGCTTACAAGCCTTCGTGACTAGGAGTTAATAGTAAATTATGTGCTTTTATATAAGAGTTAAACGAGCGGATCGTTTAATATTATTTGATTAAACGCCCAAGGATATCCACGTCACTTGGAAAACCACAAATTTGCTACCGTTGTAAGGGCATCTCTCTATGATGCCGGCATCGCTCTTATTATAAGGATAATTTTGATTGGAAACTTGTGTCGGTGCAATTGCATCGAAGCGGTTAATGTTTTAATGCTGTCAGTGCGTAATGTTTTAACATACGTACATAATTTCTGAACTTTACGTACCGTATCCTGAACTGTAAGACGGTTGATACAATCTGTTCTTTAGAAAAAACTCTTTGTTTCTTTACGAACAATTATCACGACGGATTAATTATTATTTATAACCCGTGAGTGCGACAACTGATGACGAGGACTTGTATGTTTTCATAACGGATATTTCAACACTGAATCACTTCAAATATTTGCTTGAAAAAATAGCTATTAAACTCGATACTAAAGAAAAGAAGTTATGTCTTCTAAGGAACCGAAGTATTGCATATATTTTGCTTCAAGACAGTCTTTTACGCTATAGAACAATAATTCTTTAAGTCTTTCTGTTCCAAGTTTTAGTGGTCGTTTACGCTTGTATTCAACAAGACACTTCCCTTCGCTAAACGGTCCCTATTGTTCTTAACTTGAATATATACATTTTTTTAAAAGCCTCTGACTTTTAAATCCCTGCAATGACATCGTCAGTGCATATCCTACCCTAATACAATATTCATAACATTGCTTCTCCATTGTACTGTTGAACGCAACCCTTTAACAAATGTCTTCATTTTGTTGATCCGTTCGCCGTTTTGCTTCTGTTAATAAAACAGTTATTAACGCGTCGATCCAGAGACGACAGTCGGCTGGCAACCGTATCGATTTACATTGAATACAGCAACTGAATGAAAGGATTAAGTGTAATAAAAGGTGACTTTGTATTCAAAGATAATATCTTAATATGTTTATAATAAATGGGGTTGCCTCTAATCTGTAACTGTCACTCTGTCGCCTTTTTTTGGTTTAACTTTGGCACCTTTTTGGGGATTATTCTTTGACGTTTAGTGAATTGTTCCATCGTCTACACTACACAGACACACAAATGATGTAGTTATCACTTTTGTTTCATGTCGCACTTATTATGTACTTATTAGGTGCCCATAAGTATTACAATTATTAATAGATATAATTAACTAAATTATTACTTAAACAAATATGTCAGCCAATTTAAACACCTTTCTGGCCTTGTCTGAACACGGGTAGGCCAGGATGGTGTTTATCCAACAATTCACAACAAGCCTTAAAATAAATTAAGCCTAAAACATACGTACTAGACACACACCAATCCATGTTAGATGTCCTCCGCCATATGTCGTCCTCGCCAGCATATGAACGTTTCAAGCCTGCTTTAATAGGATATAATGCCTAGGAACATTGACACAAATACGTTTGTTTCTACATTTTAGTATTTCGATAGTACCCCTCTATAAATAGCAGATGATAAGTTATTACTGAATATACAATATATTTCAAACGGTTACAATCTGACGGATATAAAGTTTTTGCATTCATCAAAATGAATTTGAAAAAAATCTTTTATTTCGAATGCTTTAAAAGTGACGGTTATCAACATCTCGATTTGACGGATCTTTAGTTGCGGAGTATGCGACGTCACGAGCCGCGTGCAAGGCGAGATACGATCTGGTGCGGGCTGCAGCCCCGCGCGGCTGAGCTTGGGGTGTTATTGAATAATGCAATACTTTGATGCTAACGGATTTTGTTTTGTTTGTGTTAATGTGAAAGCCTTACCGTTTGGCGACACTCGTGTTAAACATAAGGTTGTCCTTGTCATACTTCTCAAAAAGAACGAATAACAATTTTCTACTTACACCGTTATGGAATCTTCTGAATGTACACATCTGGGGACTTCACAACTTATACGATGATCTTGATTACAAACAAATGAAAAAAAATAACATTTTATACAGACACGACAGGGTCAAGAAACTTAGAACCAATCTACTTGAAAGTTGTATATTTTATAATAATATGTTAACATATTATATTCCACAAAGATATTTAACTCCTACATATATCAATAGACGAGACGTTCCGAACCAAAATGTATGCCAAAAAAGATATACCACTGGTACAATTTTAGTTGTGTAGTTAAACACTATGGACAGCGATACTGAAAATTATGTGCAATTATTTAAATTATTTAGAGCGAAGTGTTCGTTCGTGTCCACTCTACAGTTAAAATAATATTAAAATCTCTTAGCTTATAAGCTTTCTTGTAACGTAGAATTTTTAAAGTCCATATAAATCGTAGGTGACGTTAATTTCAGGCTCGGACAAAGGCTGTGTGTAATAACTATAATGGCATGGGTTTAATAGCGGCGTTTGCAAACATCGGATTTCCCAAGTTGGCAGAAATCCAAGCATTTTCTGTGTTAGAATGTTAACAATGAAATACAGATCGACACCGGCCGTGCACAAACTTGTAACGTGTGAATATGAATTTATAGGTTTATTGTGTGTGCGTTTGATTGAGTGGTCAAGCGTGACTGGAGTTCGCCAATTGTGTTCTGTTAAACAAACACCGTTTACAGCTTCTTGCAACAAATGGTACTGGGCAGAAAGGCTTCTAATTATGATGTTTATCGATGTATCAAGCTATTTTTTTATCTATGTATTTTAAAATTTGATTGTTTCTTTGCCCTTCTGTAAGAAACAATAAAAAAATGTTTGTCGGTAAGTTACGTAGTTAACAATAATGACAGTGAGCGGTCGAATCCATTGTACGCACACAAATTAATCGCTTGGCTATCGGATTTTTACAAAGTGTCACATACATCGTTACCACAGAATTTAATTAAACACAATGTATTAGAATTATAAAATATATTAAATACATATTTTTTTAATGTAAATGCATGTTTCCTTTATGCTGTCTAGCAAAAACATCATCTCAATTTTTCTCTTTACACAGTTCTCATGCTTGCATTTCTGCCGCGTCATATAAATTATAAAGAATTTAAAATGTACAATATATAGTAGATAAATGGTATAATATCCTGCGCTACCGTCCGCGCTCGCAGCCTTCGGAACAAACGAGATTATAGCCTTTCATCGGCCGCCACACGCCTGTTATTCCGTCCTTCAATATTTCCCCATAACGTTTCAATTCTGACACAGGGCGGAGGTAAAAAAGCGAGTATCGAACAACCAGTTAACATGGACCTATTGAATACCATACCCATATGATTTGTTATAATAATAAGAGGGTGTATAGAGGTCAGATTCATGTGGTCGTCACGCTGACGTATGCGGTCATAATTTGTATTTGATTTAAACCAATTAGTGATGCTTACGCGCGAAGCTCGCGTTATGGAATAAATGTGAACAGCTTTTTACGTCTTTTTGTTATGATTTTGAAAAACATACGGACAGGAAATTGGTGTCGCGTCCGCACAATTGTAACATAATCGATAACATTTATTTCACACAGTTACAACCTAAACTATCTTAGCTTGAAAGATCTATCTGCTAGTTGTCACGACTCCGTATACTAAGAATTAAAAAAAAAATTGTAGTGGCTGCCGTCTTCTTCCGGACTATACTCTGAATCCATAACAGATATCACTCGAAAGAAACCTTCTAACAAACATCCCTGCAAATGTCCAAACCAATTGCATGATACAGCCGTCTAATTGACCGTTGGCATTGAATACAGAATATCCATCCGCATGTTTCCACTAGAACTCTTTTGAAACCTCTCATTACTCCGCATTTTGTGTAGATAGTGTTTCGTTTGTTACAAGCACACGCGCACAATAGTCACATCGTTACCCGACCACATAGACTACACACAGACTGAACATGAGCCAATCAATTAACTCTTGACCTGATCCCATCCTGATTCAAAATTCTATTGATGCAAATTGAAAAGAACAAAATTGAATCATTATTCTGATATTCTTTATTAAGCCGTGTTGTTAGATGGGTCGTTAAAACGTCTTATTTATGTCTGTCGACCGCATTCTGATTAACCCAGTATTTGAATGTTACTTGAATATAGTTACAATGGGAGTCGACGTCGAGACACTTGTATTAATACATACATCAGATATATATACCAAAGTTATCAGACCCGATGGTCACAATTCAAACTAAATACCTCATTAGAGCCCTCTGTAATTGTCATAAAAGTGTCACAAAATCTATGTCATACTGTACCAGTCATGTAATTATGTCAGTTTCTATGTTTCTGTAGATTATATATATGGTAAGTACATAATTTGTTGGTAACTAGTTATTTAATTATCATTGAACTCTATGTAATCCAACTTCAACTTTATATTTTAGTTTGCACAAAACAACTGTTTCCCAGCGATGATTTTGTGACATTGCGAACATGTAGGTATTAGTTCCGATTACGGGAGAATGTTTCCCATTCAGCCTTGTCAAATTTTCCAATAATATAATCCGGACAAAGTGATTTAAGTCCTAACACAACAATTAACAATTCAGCCGGGATCAGTCGAAGTCTGTTTAGTGTCGCGTCGGCGCGGCCGATCGATCACGCAAATCGGTTTCACTCAAAGGATTACGCTGGGACCGTTTTGTTGGTTTACCAATTTGACATAGTGTTGTTTAGTATTGCGAATTTTAAATTGATTCACGTGAGAAAGATATATGGGAAAGCTGACACGGTACAGATGATGCTAATAGCTTGCGTGTGGCGAAATTTTAGCGTTCGAGTTTAATTATTTAAAATTCTGTTGAGAAATACTTTTGTTCATGAATTTCGTATCTGTAAGAAGTTACCTGTGTCAATGTAAAAATTGAAAAATCACATATTCGTTATAATAATTAGTTTGTCTCATAATAATATTGTATTGTTGTAGTGTAACAATGCAACGACGAAGGTGACTCGACTGTACCGCTCGCAGAACGTCGTGTCGGCCGTCACGCTGCGCGCAGTAGCAGGTACAGTCCCAAACATGTGCTAAAATATTTCTTATTCATTAATAATTTTATAATTTTCTCAATTTTTTATGTCCTAGTGCAAGGTGCATTTGTCATTATTTGTTTCTTAAGAATAATCTTTATACTTGATGATAAATAATTACTAATTTTGTTTGCTTGAAAATTTCTATAACATCAGTTTATTGTAAATATTTTTTTTATGACAATGTTTAAGTTCATTGGCTATTTACATTCATACTGAGATCTTTACAAACTTATACATACAGATTTTAACTTATCGATATAAATATAAGCAAACCGAATTTATAACGAGGGCTCGACAGCTTCTTCAAGATTCACTCAGTGCATATAAAAACAAATTTCAACATGACTTGTAAACAAGTGTACTCAGCTGATGTACAGATAAACTTTGATTAGTGCAAAAACACTGAGGATATGACGATTCAACGATGTACATGTAGTGCAAGGCCGCGAGAATATTAACACGCGCACCACTCCGCCGTGCATAAGTCATAATTAAGTTTTTCTCAGGCGTTTGGTAGCAGCCTGTTATTAAGTATGCTATATTATATGATTTATTGCGTAGTAAAACAGATTTAAAATAACAAAAAGTTAATATAGAATTATGACGCGTTACGACTAGGTTCGATTGTTAGGAACCATGAAGGAACTCACTTGTCAGTGTAACTATTTACACTCGAAATGTGTGTGAAAATGATTTTCGGAAACTGGAGTCTGGATGCGTCAAACTTGTATGAAACTAATGTACAATGCTTGTACATTCTGGATCACACTAAGTTAATTCAATTAAGTAATTTAAAATCACGAGCAGACAATTAGCAGCGATTCTGAAGTCAGTAGAGCGTTTAAAATTACCGCGCGCTTGCATTCTTACCCGAGTGTCGTTAAAGTTAGTGTGCGAAATTATGATCCGTGTAAAATATAGGGCTACTGTACACGGACTACCTTAAGTAGACGGAAGTGGCAGCGTGGAGCAGTCCACAGAGGAAGCTTCAAGCGCTTGCCACTTACATCTTCAAGCAATCGACGGAAGGTGAACAAGTTGTTTTGGAAAATATGCTACTGGCATTACGGTTTGATGCTATTCCTGGCGACAGTCAGAAGTTGTCCGTGTACGATCACAACCGATGGCGGTGTTCTATACAAAAAATTGCATTGTCTAAAATATCTACTAAAAATGGAGCAACAAAAAACAGGCATAATTGTAAAAAACAATTAGTCGTCTACCTCCTCGAACCACTGACCGACTTTTTCTCACAAACATATTCTGAAAAACCGAATTCTATTGGCTATTGTGCCTGCATCGTGAACTCAATACGAACGAACCGTTCGCGACTGTAGCTTTTAATGTGGAACACCGCGGGCGGACGCGATGGTACAGCGGTCCTTAAGTCAGCCGGCCGAAATTCAAGGTCATTAAGGACTAAAGTCGGTCGATGTTTTACTTTTGTTGTTGCCGATAGCAGCCGTGTAACACGTTAATTTATTAGATTAATTAATGTCGAATAACCTTTACGAATTAACTAATTACCGCAGTTTAATTTGGAGGATTACAGTCGGAAACGTTTTTACGTTGCCCGAGCGCGGAGTCACATTGAAAGCAGATGCCGAGATAAACTTCGTAATATCTGAAGCGAAACGGGAAATTACTCCAAAAAAAAAATAAACATTTAACTCGATGCATATTTATGGTTCTTATGCGGCGTATAAAATACAGTAAATGCTGTTTTTATTTGATTTTTTTAATGAAATAACTTTGATATATTTTGACTGGAAATTGAATACTTATTTAATTAAATAAACAACTAAATATTTTATTGCCTGATTCTTATGTCGCTTTTTATTTACAATTCCGTGATCCATGTTTCATTCCAGACAACGGCAATTCGCACTGGGAGAAAACAAAAGGGTATCTAAAACAGTTTCGCTATTCTTGTCTTTTAAGGCATGTTTATATAATTTAGCGGAACATTTGTGTTGTGTATTCGACGATTAGGTTAATGCAGATTGTTTCTAGTTCTAATGATACTTGACTTTTGACACAGCTCAAAAATAATAACAAAACCATTAAGTAGAATTATATGTGTTCAAATAACGTTCTACGCTCAAGGTCCGAAGACAAAAGCTGTTCAAGACAATGTTTCTAGTACACTCGTGAGAACCCTATTGTTGGCTAATGTGACATAATCCACGGAACCGTCGTAATGAGGTTTAATTTATATTTAGTGCAAGGCTGGCTCCCAAGGTTGTTGTGAATGTCAGATCTACTATCGTGTCTGTTATATCATTGTCGGTGTGCACAATCGTGGCTCCGACTGTCTTCTGTTTTGTGCGCTCATTAACATTGATAAATATAACAATCGTAGTTTTTTTTGTTAATGTAACATATAGCAGTGGAGCTTAGATATTTTATGACATTGTGATAAATTATCTGCTCAGAACTAGATATACATTTTAAGAAATTACCATTAAACGTACCTATTTTATATTAAGTAGTCAATACTTTATTCTTTACAATTATAAAGACAGAACACGGTATTAAATAAAACATTGTAGTCTATAGCCGGAGATCACATTTTAGTCATCTCCATCTTTTCATCTCTTTTTCAAAGAAAAACCCGCAAGGGAAGGTAGATCTGGTACAATAGGTAGTGCAAATAGCCTTTTGCTATACGTCTTGTGTTAACCAAAGTCAGGCGTGGTGTCTGTAATTGCGGAAGTCTCCGAACAAACGTCTCTTCGCGATTTCAGCGAGTTTAGGCTGCCGTGTGCTCATTTGCCTTATGCTGTAACAGATATGATAACTCTGGTGTTAAACGTATTATACGTTCGGAACAAAATTTAAATTCTATTAAATTGTTAGGTTACAAAATTAATGTTTTATTGGAGTGTTATTCATTTTGATATTTATAATGTTTACAAAGAGTTATTACTGACTCTTCAATGCACAATATTTTAAGTTCTCACGACGTTTTTAATTTCAAAACAATTAATGAAAGCTGTAACTTGTATCGGACACTACAATTATACGGAATTAATACAAAAATGAGTACGTAGGCGTGACGACAGGCCGCGGTTCCATTGTCGTAGTTAACACGACGCGACGAAGACAGTGTCGGGAATTAGTATTAAGTGCGGACACCCATTATTGTATATTTTTATGTAATTAAAACGTCTAAAAGTCGCTTTTACTCGTATATTACATACTTATAAACTTATACATTGATTAAATTCTTTATTTGAGTTTACCTAAAAGTGCAAACAAAAAACTAGTAAGTAAACAATATTGATTTTACTTATCAGCAAATTGTTTTTTCCCATGTATGTCTTGATGCAAAATGTTTATCGAAATAAATTGACGTATGACAATGGAGATACGGTTAGATGTTGTCGATCGCGTGCGATCTCTCCGCTTGCCGAGCGGCCAATGAGTGGCAATTAGCATTTAGCACAGATACCGTGTCCCTGCCCAAAGTGGCGCCTCCCCGCGGCCAGAACTAGCACCATTCATTACATCTCTTATTGTGTCGTTATCTTCTTAAAATATTATAAGAAACATATCATTATATCAATAATACCATGAACTTGTCCACGTTTCTATACTTTAAATAAAAGAATTAATATTACAGTGTTTTTTTTAAATGACAAATTAGTCAAATTTAGCTGCGAGCTAAAATTTCTAACAGTTCAGATAACCACTAATTTGTCGATATATAATTTATTAGAAGCAGAGACAGCGAAGATAAAACGGCGAATCTCGATTTGTTTGTGTGTTTTAGAAATCGCGAGGAGATACGAATGGAAAGGTCGTTTAAGTCTTTTGTATAGGATTATGTGTTTGCAGATTTCGTTAATTATCACTTCGTTGATTATAGAAAACAGTTTCAAAATTGAAAAGATTAATAGTTTATGAAATTGTCTTCAAGTTTTTGATTTGTTTATGAAGATATAATAATCTAGATTGTTGTTACAACACGATTGAATTTTGCCCACTTAATGTCCATTTACGGTTTTTTAATTACCTTAAAAAATCAGAGACAGTATAGAGGTAACCAATTCTGTTACCATTCCCGCACCTCGTCCAAGTCTCGCTGCAACCTCAAAGCGTTCTCAAGTATCTTGGCCAACATGTCATCTTGACTAACGAAGCCCCTGTCAATGGGTTATAGTCATAATATGACTATGAGAAGTGCTCATAAAAAACATATAAAAGACGCTTAGCATTGCTTAAACGTTGGCTTCGCCGCTTTGAATTTCCATTTTGAGTATATGCGTTATAGCTAACGTCATTCCTTGTAATCATTTCAATATTTTATTACAATTCACTAATAAGATTGCGTATCGGCCATCGGCCATCGGCTATCGGCTATCGGGCTATCGGTTTCGGCTGCGCCGCGGCTAGACGCCCTTTCCTTGTAAGCTCACTCCGGGGCCCATATTTCATATAACAAATTGTAATATTCATTGTAATTTGAGAGCCATTCTATCGTATGATAATGAGGCACTTTTAATATAATGTAGTTTACGGCCGTTTCTATGCGAGCGGGCAGCTTCGGCTGTGTGTGGTCCTTTGTAGTGTTAGTTTACAGCTTGTAAATAAAACCGTGGCGGAATCATAACGGGCATTAGGACGTATGATCAGATTTGATTCAGGTTTTTGGATCGAGTTAATATAGAGATTCAATTGTTTCTGTTTAGCATTTGTTTTCAGCAGTTGATCTAATCTTGCTCGGGTGTATGAATAATATTTTTACGGCAATGCGTTTACAAGTAAACTAAAAATATTCGTAAATAAAGGTTACTCAATATCGAACTGAATCGAAGTATAACTAATGATGGGCCCCGATGCCTCCAGCGCTGACCTATAACTTCTCTAAGTGTATGTTTGTGTATCTCTTATTCTTTTAAAAAATAGTTTGTATTAAAAGTAATTGTCGTTATCAACTAATGCACTATCAGAACATTGTCGCGTTAAACCGACGCAACAGTTCCGTGGCACCGTGGCACCGTGGCGAGCACGCAACGGGACAAGCGTCGTCGAATTGATTACGACCATTAGCACTCTTGTCGAGACATGGGCGTTATAAAGCCGAAATACATACGTCCGATGAAAAATACAATCGAGACAAAGTCTATACAACGTCACATCGACTGAATATCATCCTTTAAATAACATTCCAATCAATTATCGACCTTGTATAGTAAGACATTAAAGTTCTGATTAGTTTGATTTGGATGTAATATTAAATTTGTGGTAGTTTACGAAATCGGTCTGGATTAATCGTCGGACACGCGGCGAGGTGAGCTGACAAATCACTTACAGCACATTGGATTTAAATCGATCGTGTGTATGTTTTGTTTTTTGTTCGACAGGCCAGCGTGGCGCTGCGTGCGCGCACCGAGTTCACAATGCGACGGACACGGATGTTGTGCTATATAAGAATACACAATTAGTTAAAGGATGAAGTCAAACTTTAGATTAGAAGCCAGATAGATTAACCTGACGTATTTTCTAAAAGTATAGATGAAAGAGCACAGCCATCTCTGCGGAAAATTCTACGGAAATTTCATCAAAATCTGCTTCTCATTTAATAACGCACAAGGAACAAACTAAAAGAGAAGTTCAATTTTCTTTAGAAAAAAAATTTTTGTCCTGCTCTTCATCTCACTCTTTTTTATAAAGAAGGAAAGGGAGGGTAACTTTTTCATTGCGGCCTTTGTCGATTAAAGGTAGGCAACACACCTGCAAATGCTAGTGCGTATAGGCGTCGGTCACTTCGCTATTTTAGCGAATTCAGCGTGCCGCGCCGTCCGCGCCGTCCGCGCCGTCCGCGCCGTCCGCGCCGTCCGCGCCGCGTTGTTCTACAACTATTTTGATAAGCTAAAAGTTAGATCTTATAACTCAATAACTAAAGTACCCAAATAGACCTAGGAGCGGTCTAATGCTAGTTTTGTCAAACAATACCACCGCCTTTCTAATTTCACACCGATATTGTATATTACCAAATTATCAATACTCCGCCGCTGGTCCAGTACACGCAATATAATATCGTTTCTTTATAAAACTCCTTACAAATACAGCCCACAATCGCGTGCACGTAAATCATATTTTTTCCATGTCATATCGCATGTCGCTATTATTTATGGATTTGTTAATCAATTTACGAGTTTTCTTTGAGCCAGACGATGCTTTATAAGGTTAAGTGAAATCAAACCTTTTGTAACATATTTTTTTTATTTTTTCTATAGAATTATTGTGAGGCAGATAAGAGAGTGAAGCCTTTCTGTAAGCGAGCGTAGAAAGTTTTGGGGTTAATACGTGTCCATTTAAAAATGTCAAATGTACATTTTTAACAATTTTGAAATAAAGAAGGTTATCAAGGGGCCCGTTAATTTTTCTCTTGTCCGACGCAATCGTGAGATATATTTTCACTAATAACATCGATTTGTCGCATTCCGAGCTTTCTTAAGCGAATTCTTATGTTGATTCAACTTTCCGATTTCGTAATTTGAATACAACAGTCGTGGCCGGAGACTGATCGCTTCGGTAATGCGGAAATCACTCGGCGTCAGTACAGCGCGGGCGCTCATTGTTTCTATCATTAGAGGTTAATATAACGCGCGGCGAAATCTATTGTAGACGTCATTGTGTGTCACATAACTTACATATATTTGTACGTTATTATATTGATAACGTGCGCACGCAAATTATCTGGACTGAGCGCAATGATGACGTGAAAATATTAGGAATCATTAATTTTGAATAGAAATCTATTTCAGGATAAGAAAGTATAATTAAATTAAGTTTATCGACGAAAATAGCAATGCTTTTAACTATGGAACATTAACTATTGAAACTCTATCTTTTGCAATTATGTGAGCTGTGTCATAAATAACGTATTTCGAGTAACCATTCTCCATAGACATAATTTTATTTTTATCTTTAAATACTAAATATAGTTCTTTTGAGTCAGTTAAAATAACTAAGGGGAGCCATACACGGGCAGCTTAAAACTGTCTATAATTATTGTTCGCTGTACACACATCGAAGTTCCTTGTTGTCGCTAAATGTGGCTGCTTGTATTTGCTTCTGCTGTCTGCTAGAAGGTGTCCGTGTAGGGTGGCCTTAAGGAAGGCTCATTACCTAAAAGCCTAGGATCTGTTGGCGTGTCGCAGATAGCATCGTGCGGCGCCGGCGCGTAAATCACGCGATGAGTATCGCGCGGTCCCGCGACATGCGCGCCAGCCCTAATTGTTGGGATAATGGGTTTGTATGTGACCTGCGCAAACCAAAGCAACCACTAACTCCTCACCGACCACATCTAATTTGAACTCGACACCAAGGACAGTCAACATTATATCAATAGACGAGACAATAAGAACTAACATGTTGCTGCGGCGTGGAGACTGCGTTGAAGTATTTGTTGGAAAACGTTATTTAAACCTTCTAAAACTGATTAGAATAAAATTAAAAATGAGGTTACGGAAAACGAACTCGTTTCAAAATGAGGATTTTTTTACATTTCGAATAAAAGGAAAAATTCCTTGTTATTGCTTAAACGTGAATACAAAGATTGATAATCTTTAAATAATAAACAGAAACAATGGAGATGCAAGGTGCATGCTCGCGTGAATCATTCGACCAATTTGAGTGCAGCTTGAGTGATCAGACAATGAATTATTGGCTTACATGTGTCACTTGCCAAAAATGTCAATACACTACCTAACACCCTTTAATTCGAACGTGTATTTAAATTTAAACTTTATACGACGTGCGATAAGGTTGCAATTGACATGCATGTCTGTAAACCGCCGTGTTACTTATGGACTGACAAACAATAAAATATCGTTTGTCACTCCCACCGATTAAAACAAAGGAAAACGATAAAATGAAAAGTATGTTGTGACTCAAGGCGACTAAAAAAGTACTGGGGAACATTATCAATATAGATTTGTGGTTATTGTGAGTGTGTACGGTGATCAACGTGAGGTTGTCATCATCACTTTACAAGACTTTTCTGCTCTGCGAGGACGCAATAATCCATTTTAATTTCATGTCTTTTTAAAAAAAGAATATCGTCAGCACATAGACGAAGAAAAAAGAAAAATGTGAATTAATTATAATAGATTAATTTTTTTTTCGAAAGCAGCAGCAACTTCGCCGTATTGTTCGTTGAAGATTAATTGTTTAGCAAACGACTTAATTTACTACAGAACACCAAATGCGGCCTCACACACCCCGGCGTAACCTTGACAGCCGCTTAGCCATGGGGTTTGTCATCGCCATCCTTTCTTTGTTGAGGTCAACAAGACAATAGCCACCGATCTGCCCATCCTGGCCTTTTAAGACTAATCGGCGTGTACACTCCGTACAAACACATGCAATCAAAAGTGAATCTAATTCAGATAACAATAGTGTTCAATTAGAAGTACACTACTTTGAGGCAGTTGTGTTGTTATAGCTGCAGCGTGGTATTCAAATGAGGAATTTGGAGGTCACGACTAGTCGGATTCGCCCAACAATATTGGATTTGTTCCAAAGAGCGGTGCACCGGGACAATGCATCTTTGTTGCCAGCAAGCGAGGCCGTGCTCCTTCGCCTTGGGCCTCGAGCCGCCGCGGCCGCTTCCGATCGGGTGCTGTTTAAAAATAGAACGCCGCGATGTTTTTAATTGCGGTTAATTGTTGATGGCCAGTTTGAATTCGAATGGCCATTTATAAAATAGGTTGTTAAAACTTTTTCTTTTAATTCAATTGTCGATTGTTTTTAAAAAATGTTAATGGAACAATAATACGATATTTCTTTTATTTTTAGTCGCGACTCCACCATTTATTTCTTTACTCGATTATTCTTAAATAAGGTCACACTTTTTAGCACAAGGGTGCAGAATTATATCCATTTTAATATGATTCAACGATATCTTTATAGTCTAACTGTACCATAACTAACAAGCGGTTTGCATCGTCTCGTGGGGCTTTACCTGCCACAAGCAACATGTTAATAGTAAGAAGTCTAAGATGATTTGTTCTGTTTATAAATACATTGGAATATACAAAACGACCCGTGTATGTTTAGTATAAAACAATTTAACTGTAAATTAAATATTCATCAAAAGAACATTTTGATGCTCAAACAGTCCATTGTATAATGCTTTTTAATTATAAGTTAGTAAAGTTCAAATTTCAATGCACCGTCTGGTAATGTCGTGGACCAAGAAAGCTTGTAACAGGTGGAGGGCAGGCAATGAGAGAACTAAGGCGCTCATATTAATAGCAATAAACGTTGTTGAAGGGGCATAAATACGATATGGCGTATCACAGCGTCGCCGGCCAGAGCCTCGCCACAATAAGTAAGGCGCTATCGCCGATCGCCGCGCCGCCTCTAAATCACGAAAACTCGCATGTAATTACAATACGTTCGCTGCAAGCATGTGTCAAATGTGTAAGTTTTTAAATTGACAAAAATTTTATTTATAAATTTTATAAATTAAGTTAATTCATGGTATGAAATATGCACATATCACGTTATTACTTAATTATTTTTTTTAAAACAATATTTTTTTATTGGATGTAAATTTGTCTATTGTCACATTTTTACTGCATTTTCTTTTGTCTGTGGTCTGCATAAACCTCTAAAATAGCTCCTAAAAACAAACCATTGAAATATGAATAAACGACTTCAAGTCAATTTTTGCATCGAATTCATTTCTTTCATCTGCTGTTAGGTCCACTAATAAATTTTAATAGCGTTACTATTACATTGAATTCATTTATTTTTTGCATTTTCACTCTGAATTCGTGTTTGAATGTTACGATTATGTGTTCCAAATAATCGATACAAATATTCATAATCGTTATCAATCGATGTTCTGTTAGTAACGGAACTCGATTTCGATTTCTCGATTGTTTCGTTGCACATTAAGATTGTGCTCGCTTCTATAAATGCTAGTTAAAATCACTTTAAATTTGAACAGCCTACACTTTGCTTAGAGGTTAGTAATAGAAACGTCCACAATCAAGGTTTTTATAAATTTGTAACAATACAATATACGGACGCACTATGATAAAATGAAAAAAAAAATTATAATGCCATAAAGTTGTTATTTGAGTAAAGCTTATGTTCAGTGTTCAGACATGGGCTGGTGATGATGATAGTTGTTAGTGGAATAGAGTAGATCGAGACCTTGGGCACGGATTTTTTTTTGCACTGGTTTCAGATATTTCGGTATTAAAAAAGTTAAACATCATTTCCACTAGCTGGATACTCGCAAAAGTCTAGAAGTTTCTGTCAACCAAACAAGCGAGTAATGAGTGATTGACGTCACAGAATTTGCTGCTGTAATATATGAAAAATCTTACAAAATTTGTAGCAACATATTTAATTTAATAGAAAACATAGTGCGTACAGACTCAAAACAATTGAAGATATGTTTCAATATTTATGGTGTGTGTCCAAACAGTCGTGTTCTCCTCACAGAGGCGATGCCCGAATTAATTTTTATCGGCAATTAACAAATGAAACGCAAACATAAACGGAACAGTTTCCGCGCTCGTTTATTGTTACTTGTCCAAACTAAAATTTATTAGAACATTTACAACTAGTAAAACTATTTTAATAGGTGAAAGGTGATACTCGATATCAAACGATTTGTTCGCTTAAAATAAATTGAATCTGCACGATATACCATGTTTAAAATGTTTCTAGTTTCTTAGTGTATTTTACTTGTAAAAGAAGATTAAAATTTAGTTGCGAGTAATTCGCATCTAACGTTAGTGGTCGCAGTGTGAGGCGCGGGCCGATGCGGCCGATAGCGGGCCACACCGGCCTGTCGCCGCGGCGGACCCCGCGCGCCCGACGGCATCACGAGGGTGCCATGCTAATTGATTTTATCTATGCAACTTAGCCTGTCTTAAAAAAAAAAACGATTGCCAGCCGACATCAGAAAAAGAAACAATTTATTGTTTATAGTCGGATATTTTACACGATAAAAAGTTATTTATTGAAGTCAATCTAAATTTGCAAATTGTCTGATGTCATGTATCACTTTTGCTTTTTTATTAAAGAAATATTTGTCTCGACTCTTTTATGTTTAATAATTATTTTTAGATTGATTTCAAGGTTTTGTTACTACACAATCAATTATGTTCGTTTATTTAAAGGCATCAAGTATTTGTTTGTTTTTACAATGATGACAAAATTGACAGCTCGATAGCATAATACATAAATTATTTATATGCTTAATTTTTCTTAAAATATGTGTCAGTTAATACTAATTCGCATTGTGTTTTTATTCGATACAAATTTTCAATTAAAACGGCGAAAAAATTCGTTTCACATTTAAATGTCAGACATAATCTATGACAACATTTATAACTTAGTTGATTTTGAAAACGTGCAATTAATTAACAATAGGTTGTGAGTGATTTAGTTGAATAATATGTTTGAGTGTGTCTCTGCCCAATTCCAGGTGATAGGGTTATCTGGTCTGAAACAAAGACAGATGACTCGCAAAGGTCGAGAGTTACAAAACAAAACTGCGGCTATTCACTAATGAAACACTCACGCGAACACAGTCCTTGTCATACCCCTTGAAAAAACTGCCATGACAATACGTTACATACAGGTGTATCATCGGTGTAGCCGGTTACGAGTGTCACTAGACACACGAGACCTTGGGGAACGGATCAAAACATTTTCTCAAAACAAAAAATTCTAGGAACGTAGTCAAACGAAAAGATAATTTCGTCCTGTGAATAAATGAAACAAAAGTGAATCCAACAGAACAGACAATTAAATAATTAAGTACCTCTGTTTATTTTCTATATGTAAATAAATGTAAAATTTCAATCACGGGTATTGAGGAAAACAGATCATCTCGCCATGTTGCGGATAACCAGCGGAACTAATTTCTTGCAATGTCAACAACAATTTTGCAGCAACCAAGACTGGTTGTCATAACATTCATATTATTGATTGGTGTTATTTTGACTTTTTACAACCGCGCTATTTGTTTGTTTTTGTGGTTATTTGATCTTTTTTTAAATTACATTGGTTGACTTAGATATAGAATGATGCAATAATAAAATAAGATTGTAGTGCCCTCTTCACGGGGATGTTGTATTTCTCAGGCTATGCTCGCTAAATATCTTTAAATACGCAATCTTTGCGTGCGCCATTTTAAAAGTTATGTAAATATGATGATCATAATTATATACATTTATTCATAGTTGTTATAAATTAATTATGATATTTCTAATAAAAAAAAATAGAATTTTAGATTACATTTGTGTCAATGAATAGAAATATATGAATATAAATGATTAACATCAGCGCCGAAGTGCACTTCGCTCATGCTAGACACAGTTCCAGTCAATCGAGACTAGATTTATTATTTACGGATGAATTATTAATGAAAAAGACAAAAACAAACAGTTATGACCTTATATTTTCGAACTACCAAGTTGTCTATTTTATGTATGACAGTATTTTGAGTTTGAAATAGTGTTTTTCCAAGCAAAACAGCGACATTGCCACTCACAGAGTGTTGTTATTGATTAGTAGACAAATGAGTGTTTTAGGATATATTTCACCATCTCTTAATGAATTAAGATGTAGCACTAATGTAGCTGCTTGGTGTAGATTTAATGAGAAGACTGAATCTGTGAAAATAGGAATTAGGATTGTAAGCAAAATCTATTATTTATCTTTACTCGTGGAGACATTTCAAATAGTTTCAATACGCGAATTAAGCATACGTTGATATTTATTTGCGTTAATTGGAAGACAAAACGATAAAAAATGTATTCCCGATGGAGAACAAATTATCGCAGTCGCGGGCGTTATCGCGGGATCTCTCCGGGGCCCGGTAGCGCGGGATAAGGTATCTAACGTGACATCACTGAAATAAATTTAGTGCTGCGCTCGACCCCGGGTTAACTACGCAACGATGCGTCGCACTATTTCTCACCGATTCGACGAGATATCGATTATATATTGTACGGTTAATTCCAATTAATATCTGTGGCTGGCGCTCTTTCTTCGTGAGCTTGTTTGTTGTCCGCAATGCGTGGAGCTACGCTGGACTTTTCTTTGCACCTATTTCTTAACAAGCGTGTAACAAATTCTTACAACAAATAGACCGATGATGATGAAGATGATGGCGACGATGATACCTATTCTACTAGTTAACTAAACATCACATACATATACACTAAACTACTGAATTTTAATTAACTGACAATGTAAGATTAATTAGTTGTCGAATTATGTACTCTGCGCCATTCTGAAAGAAAACGACCGGTTTATAAGAATTTAAGTATTCACCTGTGATTATTTTTTATGTAATTCGTGTCTTTCAAATACGTTTTACATTAATAGAATAATGAAACTCTCAACGACGGTAATTTTCAATTATCGCACAAAGTTGACCGGCGTAATTGTGTAATCTTCGTGCCAAGCAAAAAACAGGACATGCAAATAAAGTAGCTGAGAAATTAATCGTGGTCAAGTGGTTATTAATCTGTGGTACTGCAGCCAGTTCTGATGTCAGCGAGTATTTTAATTTAACATTATCGCTGCAGACGGCGAGATGTTATTAATTTTAGACTAATATATTCCGCAGCGGTCTGCGATGACAACTCGCGGTTACTGGTTATTGTAGCTCGCTTCACATCTTTACTTTTAATTGAAAACTCGAACTGTTCAGTTATTTAGTTCACTAAATTTTTTTATGACGCTTAAACTGTACAGTAGTCACTTTTACCTATATTTGTCAGTTTCAACTGTTTACTCAAAACTGGAAGTTCCGAGCGGATTTTATCGCCTCTCTCAGTATTTTTAGTGGTATAAAATCTTAATTGTGTAATCCAATATTACGTTATTTAGTAAGTGCAATCCAATATTTTAATTGGACGGATTTATAATAGTCACATGACCTCATTAGGTCAAGAGCGGAATTGTCTGAGATTCTAAAATCTATGTTAACATACTGGACGCTGGTTCAAGTTTTTCGTGGTCTGTTTCCATTGACCATGTTCAGTTCTGTTCCATGGTAACAATATTACGCGAGCACATTTCACGAAGTATGTAATCCAGGTATTTAAGGATTCCGCGTTCCCGCTACAAAAATGTCAAAGATTAACGATAGTGGCGATGGCGGTCCTGCGGTATTCGGCCGGTGCAATATGGCGGGCAATATGGCGGCACAATATGGCGGCCGATGTGCGGATAGCGCGCGCTCGTAACTCCGATCGGATACCTCGCGGATATCGATCTTAAGATGTAATAAGTCGTTTTATTTATACCTTTGATGAACGACCTGAAATGTGATATTGTTTTCCAATTTTACTTACTTACGATCTTTGTTCGGTAGTTTTTATAACAGTCTTTATTATTGAAAAGTACATTGCCAATATTTTAAGCCTAAAAATCGTCCTAAGAATTTCAATATTTGAACTATCTAAAATCGAGTATCATTCATCAATATGTATGTTGTGTGCGAAATAGTAGTCAATATATATTTTAAATATACTCTACACTAGACCAGTGCTGCTAGCATCAAAATGCACCATTGTGTTTCATGAGGAGCCCTATCTATATCATTACCTCCATTACCTTCATATCATCACGCTGAATTAAAGCAAGCAGACCACCCGGGTCGCGACACGTAGCCTGTCGATTTACGAGCCCGTAGTAACAGCGCTTCGACTCCCAGATAACCTATACGCTACATCCAGCGCTTTAATTCACAAATGTTCCAGCGATGTACGCTAATAAGTACAAATTGGCGGGTGGCAAGCTATAGTTAAATCAATTTTAACGTCTCGTGCTTATTTATTAGACAACGTGGGATAAACGGAGATAGTCTCATAGCAAACGGTCGTTGGAGGTTCGTAGTTCGTAGTAAAAAAGCGCAGAAAGCTATTTGCTTGTGTAAAAGCATTTTGAAGTGATAAAAAATAGTAGGCAAGATAAACATGGCCTAAGAATTGACCTTTTTAGTATTTTCAAAACAATTTAACAAGCCTAATAACAGAATAAATGAAAATGAATTAAAAAAATGGGATCAAGAGGCAATCGTAAATAACCCGGTCAGCGATCAAAGTCACCCAGTCGTTCTGGCTCGTTGCTTACACAATAAACATTTGATTCATTTCAATCCAAGTCGTAAATTATCCGGACATTTTTAATGCGCACCTATTTTGAACTATTACTGCGACATAAAGTTTAAACAATTTTTACGAACGGTAAGTATATGGGTGTCGTAAAAATTCTGAACATACGAAAATGCCCCTGTTCGTGTGTATGTTTGTTTCTATTCATTAAATACTGGCAGGCGCTTTTGCTTCTTTACAAAAAGTACTACGTAGTAATCGTTCTTCATTTGGTTTTTCATTCATGAGTTTTAAAAAAAGAACATCAACGTATTTGTGAAACTAATGCCTTTACATCGCTGAATCAGAGATGCATCAAGTGAGACCGTGGTCAAATGCTTTAAATAATTACAAATATAATGGATTTATAATGGAAATGAGCAAGTAAAGCCGAGTGCCTACATTGGTTCTTAAACTTAACTGACAGAACACATTGGAACCATATTTTAATCGGGATTTTTATTGAAGTTGAAGAAAGGAGATGAGTTATTTAGTACTTTTTTTTTTAACACAAGGAAAGCAAATAAGTTAGCATCTATACAATTTAGCATTGAAGTTTAAATTTGAATCTACTCATATTATGTTACCAAAAAATAATTTGATTTATTATGAAATAAAATCGCTAACTAAGAAAGGTATACCGCGTGATGATGCTGCTTAAGATCTTTGTCTGTTCCAACAAATTCATTGCTGATGAAGTCATAATCTGCCGTGTTAGGACAGTCCCCATTTCTCTTTCATCGTGGCGACAACAGGAACTAATGCTCTCGCCTCAATCAATAAATGGTCGTTGTATTGTCACGTATTGTCGAGTGTTGTCGCTTGATTCATTGTTTATCAAGCAGATAGTATCTCATCTCGGCCGCGAGAGGGCGACGCGTGTGGCATTCCGTCTCGATACCAAATTACCATTATTAAACAGTCCGGGGTAAATCGTTTAATAAAAAACGAGATATAAAGAGGAGGATTTACTAGCTTTACCACAAGTCGATTGATATACGATGCCATTTAACTGCTGCTCATGTTTTAGTATGATGGTGCTCTCAATCTTAAATCTGCGCCGATGACATTTAAAACCTATTTAACTTTTAATTAGCATTTGAAGTCTCTTAATGCGTTTAACGATGTAATACAAATAGACGTGACATGAAAAATCTTTTAAATAAGCCACGTAAAATAAGTTTGTAATTATTCTGTTATAGTTTCCGCTTTCCATTAAGAAATAATAGCTATTTTATTAAGAAGAAAATGGACTTTACCTTCCACACCCCACACGACGATACACAGAAGACTTCACGACTATCTGGAAAGGAATAGTTCACCGGCCAAGCCAACGCTGCGAGCAATTTATTGTGCTTGCCTGTCACTGTATTATTGGTCTCCCATGCCATGTTTTTATAAAAAAATAGGTTAAGTCGTCAGCTTATATATGTCTCCACCAAGGAGATTGAGTCTACCCAAGTTAGGAGTAAGACAGCCGTAGTTAAGCATGCTGATTCTTAACTTCGCACACATATTTTTTCCTTCAGTGCAAGTCGATTAAATAACTTTATGTTAATCAAGTAACAATTAATGTAGTAATTATAGATCAGTAGGCGATCATAATTAGGAATTCGCGTCACGAATGATTACGACACGAGGCGACGACCTGCGCCGAATCGAAGGCGCGTACGTCCGCACAGACAATGGGTCACCGCAGCTAATGTTATGTTGTAACATATGTGAACTCGTATTGTTCTAAATATTGGCCTCCTCCGCCATTGTGCCCGCCATCGCGGACTCTTATAGAAGTACTTACTTATGCATATTCAACATATTAACAACAAAGAAAGTCGACTTAATTTGTACTTAGCCTATATCACAAATATTGTAATGAATATTAAATTAAAACAATAACATTATACATTTAACTTATTAATTCTTACTAAACAGGTTTTTTGTTCAATAAAAATATCAGCAGATTTTTGTTAATCTACAAATATTTCTTTTAATAATCCTACTAAGCTCTTGACTTGTTCTAGGATATTGTTTACGTGAATACTCAAATGGCGGGATTCGAACTCTCTCGACCACGTGATCGAACATACCTTAACCATTAGACTATTGGCTTTCGTATTCACAATATATATTTTTTTTATTATAAAACTCTTTTACAAAAGAATGATCATTTGTTGGGTGTAAAATAACCTATAATAACGCCTGTCACCGAGTACGTCCACAATGGAAATCAATAGCACATTTAGTGCTATCGATCGATCATACCTAATAGATGTTGTATTTGTGTCAATTTGTCGATGACAGATCTTTAACGGACGGAGCTGAATTCAAAGCGAGCAAAATATTATAAAAAGTTAACATTGAATAATAGTGCATGTGACAAATTTGTACCTATATAGGTTACCGAATTATAGCAGTTTTTTTATAAGCTAAAGATAAAACGGCTATCATGTATTCATCCGGTGTCGGTGCCGACTAGATGCGAGCCAATCAGGAGCTATTCTTGAGGATACGCGGGGTTACTCACTGCCTGTGCCGACACCGGATGAACACGTGAGGGTTAGCCGTTTTGTCCATT
>JAODUI010000004.1:529584-541521 GCA_027563995.1 Papilio gigon
ACGCATTGTGTGCGGGGCAAAGGGGTTGCCAGCATACCGCTGGGATGACACGACGATACCATTCAAGTGAAATCATACGAGCTATACCGATACCGATATGAATTTAAAGCGGATTAACTATGCTGTACGCTGGAACACAAAGCGCACTCACAGTTATACACACACATAGATAACCAACCTTAACATATAAGAGTTAGAGTTCAGTTTTGTGTGTAGTATATGTTGTTGATTTGTATTATTGGTGCATTGTATTCCGTTTTTATAGGTGATTTAATATGGCGTCGGTTATCGTGGCTAATAAGTTTACTGTCGCGTTTCGACAGTTATGTGCTCTTCGAAATTTGAATTGGATTGTTTTCGGTATCGCCGTGGAGCGGACGAATTGATTTGAATTGATATTTACGATTCCTTTACTGTACAAGACACAATAAAACATATCGTTTATTGTTTTTATTTATTCATTTGATGGAACAATTCCATCTTGTAACATTAAACGCCGGCTCCTGTCATGGAATTTTCAATAAGTAACGTTTAAGTGTAGACACATTGTCGGTCGTTAAGGTTCGTGTTATTGTCATGACACATTTTGATTATAGTATAAAATATATAATATATAAAATACAAATTGTATTAATACAGTTTAAAAAGAAAGAACAAAAGAAACAGAAGAGTCGACCGAAATTTTTATAAGCTTTTGGGTTTTTGTGATTTAACTCAAGAAATCATTAAATAACAATAAAGAAAAAATCACATCAAAACCTTATCGAGAATATATATTCAAATGTTAATTATCAGAACTTCAGCGTCAACACGTTAACTTTAAACAATTTAGATAATATTGAAGTCATAAAGCTATATAAAGCATTCAAGCTATTCACAGGTGTAATAACATTTGATGTAAAGCCTCGCTAAGTTACGACAAAGCCTCTTTATTAAGAACCATGCCCACTCGCCTTTAATGAACTGTACGGATTTGACACTGGCAAATTGTGTAGGCTGCCCGTTTGTAAATTGTCTTGACAAACCGTAGACCAATCGAAGTAATTCGTTCACAAGTTAACAATAATTATTAGACAAATTATTATGGTGTCTTCATTAGTTGACATCGTCATCATTGTCCGCTAGTCCGCGATTCATTATTTCGAATTGTAACAAGTCAATTAATGTCTCCGAACCTCCAATTTTCGGGGACAATTTAAAAACAGGCCGTGTACACAATTTACCGGTGACAGATCTATTTCTAGTCAACATTCGTGTGGGCTTAGACTCAGACATAATACACATAAACCTTAAAGCACTCAGTTTTGAAGGTTTCGCGAAATTTTGCGGTTAGTCAGAGAACCTTGAAATAGTATGGACTTATAATATGACGATATAATATTTCAAATTTACTACAGCACATATTTGGACGTAGATGGTAATCATTTTTGTTCTCAGAAGTTTACAATTCACCGAATTTGACGACAACTGTATTATCAGCCTTATAACAGTTTGGTTAATATTATATTAAAATGATATTACAATCTACTTAATACCAATTGGTTGCAGCAAAATGACTATTTTAAAAACAGATTACAAGTATAACCCACGTACCCTGAAGGGAAGGGTAGGAAGGACCACGGTCTTCTATTTGGCGAGATCCCAGTACATTAAATTCCTTCAACATTTATATATTTACGAGAGCATTTCGATGTCGAGTGATTTTAATAAACCAACTAAAGCTCAAATAATTAATTCTGGATAACAGTTACATAACTTTAATATGAACTATTTTTGTTAAATATAAATATGAAATAATTTTAACTTTCCAACATCGCCCTACAACTTTTTTTTTCATCATCAATCAACGACAACACTTGTTGCGAATACCTCCACTCTAGACTTACATAAATAACAAAGCCTATGTAATTAAAGCACGCGCCCAGTAGCAACTTTGTTTGGTATTTTCGATTGTGCAAGGACCATGTTCGAATGTAGTTCAGTACGGCCCCTTGTTTATTCAAATTGTCCCAAAGTTTCATAACAGTGTGCACGCGAGTAGCAACAAACGAAACAGGCATTCTAATCAACGAACCTTCGGTAATGATGTCTAGAAAACTGAAAAGTGAATCCCAAATGCCTCGCGTATGAGCGCTGTGTCTGAGGTGAATCTTTAAGTTCAGATTTCGTATAAGGCCGGCGTCCAAGTCACAAGCGATGTTAGATAACAAAACGACATACCAAATTTACATTTATGCACAAAACGTATTCTATCTATATCCCGATAAAACAATCACGTATGACATTATAATTTTTTAATAAAATTTAGTAGTTAAATTAAATGTTAAGATTTGTCATAGTTATTAAACACAGATCCCAGTTCAGTTATGTTTGTAGATTTAAAAAAAAAATATGCTTTTCAGATTTTAAAATCAATCCTCGTAATAATCGCTTATATTGTAATGAAATGTTCCAACGTCCCATTTTAGTCATCAAAGTTCCGTAGAACCTAGCAGCTTCATTTTGTGAAAGACTAAATTGACGCCGGCAGAGAAGCATGTACGGAAGATTTAAACACACACTAGTAGTTCGTGTTAACATCGTATATGTAGCAAACGATCAGGTATAT
Organism: Papilio gigon; assembly: GCA_027563995.1. Taxonomy (NCBI): domain Eukaryota; kingdom Metazoa; phylum Arthropoda; class Insecta; order Lepidoptera; family Papilionidae; genus Papilio; species Papilio gigon. The sequence goes on from JAODUI010000004.1 coordinate 532,193, forward strand.
AATTCCGTTACCGTCATATATTAAGGCACACGTCGGGACAGACAGACGGACAGTCGACAAATCAATCGCGCACGTGCCGCGGGTGTGACAGGTATGCGCGGGCGCAAGGAATGTCGATCGATAAAGCTACCTCATGAGCGTGCACGACCCGTTTACATTTGCCATCCAACTTGTGCCTCGACGTCCAAATGAATTTATCACTTGGCGTTGATCCATATCGACGCATCGACAGGTGCATGCCACCGTCGCCCTTCCGCGATCTAGGAATTTCCGCCGTGCGCTGCTTCACAACGACACACTCCGTCTACACCAACACATCTTCGAACAAGATCTTATTCTAGATACACACATACACATTGACTGACAACTGTTTTAGTTACGCAAATAGGATGTCAGTGTAACGTACGCTGATTTACATTAAAATACTTTCATTAAACATTCAGTAATCCCGGTGTTATTCAGCGAGAAATTTAAGTGTCTTGTACCAAAAATAAACAGGTCTAAGTAGATATCTTAGCATTCAGTGACCTTTTAGAATAAAATGTTGATTACTGCATATTTAAGCTATGTAGAACAAACATATCTGGACGAACAAATAGGCTATTAAGTAAAGTTTTACCGCGCGGACGCAGTCGCGGACGAGAACTAGAGAATCAATAAAACACAACTGTACATTTCACCGTCCGTTATAAGATTAAAGTTGGTAATTAACATTATTATACACGTATTAAGCCGTCGTTTGGTATAATCAAACGAATTTTTTACTATTGCCCATCTATTCAATCAAATTAGAGATTCTATCATTATACTTAATGTTTTCTATTATGAAGCCGATTGGGAACGATGATACGTTTAGTATTTATTAATTACACCTAAACTATTATAAATTTAAACATTTATTACAGTCTTGGCAACCAGCGAGAGTTGTTAGAGCTTTACAACTTCTGCCGAATATACAAATACGAGCTTGCACCGGATTACTGTTATCATTTCATGATCATTTTTATTAAGATGCTTGGAATCTGTATAAATAGAAACCACGGCAACAAAGAAAGGTAGAAACAAGCCACACTTACGTCAGGTTTTAAGCTAAATATTATCACGCAATTAAACACCAACATGTTGTATAATTACGTAATTCTAAGAGATTACGACGAAAGTCCAGTGATCACACTTTCAACACAGCTATTAAAATTATTAATGCCTTTGATTTATTTTCCAAACAATAGTCCGTATCAGTAACCTAAAAATGTTCGATATCGGTCCACCGGTTCACATTAAGAACAATTTATCTGGCCATCTCGGGGTGAGCAATTTGGCTATCGTGGGAATGTCGGCCGGCGCGGCGTTATCTGCCATCTCATCTGATAGCGCTATCCGCCGCCATCGCGCACGAGCGGCGCGTGTTCGCGACACTAGCGCCGAGCCTTACTATATTTAAATACAGCTAATAATGCGAAAGTGTAGCTAGGATCGACATTTCTTAAGAGATCCCTTATGAGACTCTATCACTGTGGGATGCTCTGGAGACAGACTATTTGTGTCGACGAAATATTAAGTGTAAGTAGGGTTCAACTTTCAGGGTATTAATAAATTTGACAAAGAGAGTTACAAAGAAATCTCTTAAGAGAGATATACTGTATGAATGTGTCTGAGTACATTAGGTGGTTCCCGTTTCCAACTTCCAGAGCGTTAAAATCGAATACCAATGTAACTTAAACCAAACTTTAAAAGCATTTACGAACTGATTTAAATATTCGTGCTTAAAATGCTTAGGCAGGGCCGTAACCTAGCTTTTAAGGTGTTCATGGACTATAGAATTTAAATAATCGAGATAAAAACGTTGGCGTGAATACGTTGCGTTGGTATATTTATTTTACGTTGAAAGGTAGTGAAGTGCTGTAATTTTTGTGGTTACAAGTAGATTTAGTCACGAACAAACGAAATTGGTTTTTCTATAAATAAAATTAATTTTATAAGCACCGCATCAATTGGGGCCGGATACGAGGTCAATAAAAGGTGCAATACTTGGAAGAAGGGTTAATGAGAATTGTTCCGACGCAGGCGTGAAAGCCGAGCTCGTCTTCGTTTAACTCAACAAACACGCACAAAGGCACGACGTATCAACACATCGTACCAAACAAAACCCTAAACTAATTACGACGGCACCAGGCGTCGCGGGGAGAGCACGACTAATCGGGATCACGCTCAATCGATACTATAAAATCAATAAAAGCTATTCACTCGATGAAAAACTTTGAAGTGTCGGCGCGTTTGATGTCGGACGCTTTCGGCGCTCTTTGATGTCCTAATAATGCGACCAAATTAAGTCAAAAGCGCTAAATGTGTGACGAATTGAGATATCAAAGTATTTCTATAGTTTGACGGCTGAGATTGCGATGCGCTTTGTACAGGATGATTCATGTTATCGGAAATCGCTAACGGTGATTCTGCCATTTAAATTAATTGTACTAGAATTTCGTGATTGAGTTTTGCAGTTTATATTTTAAATCAAGGGCACAATGTGCAGACGTGCCGGGTATAGACATTAATTACAATTCCTTTGTAATTATAAAGGCTATAAAAATTTTAGTGAATAAGCTTGATGTTTATTTGTAGCGGAAGTTCGTGTAGAATCCTATAATCGTGTTAACAAAAAGAAAATCAAAATGTTTAAGGTTACCATCGCTTTAATATCTCCATTCATTTATCTAAAAAAAAAAGATGCGATTTTTGTAAAAATGAAGAATCGAACGTGTAAGGCTCAATCACTTATTTTGCACATTTGAGTATTCATACATCCTCTATGTTGACATCATTGCATTCTAAATTTACTTTGTTACGATGATTTTTGATTGCATTGCATCTTGTTGATCCTTGTAACATAGTCTATCGTATATTGAATGCTTTGATATTCTACGATAAGTTCAAATATACTTCAATTATTGGGCTTTTAATTGTGTACTTACATGAATCTTGTATTATGCTAGAGTACGAATTCTCTGTAGGTTTTGGAGAGACGTGTATTGAACACACGCCCCTCTGAAATCCCACTCAAGTTCCCAGGGAGGCACTGGAGTGGATCCCGCTAGGAACTAGATGTGGCCGTCCTTAACAAACCAGGCGGCGCTCAGTGGCAGCCGATGAAGACGATCGGGTTGACATGGCCCGACACCAAGCGCAGAGCCCAGGACAGAGTGAGGTGGCGGCGAACTGCGGCCGCCCTTTGCCCCACTACGGAGATATAGCACTTTATGTAAAGTCAAGTGATGAAGAAAATCCAGTTAATAATTGAATTATAGCTTTTTCAACGGATGTATGTATGCAGAAATGGAAATGATATAAGCATAGAATACATAAATACATCGTAACTCTATCTTAGACGAGCTAATGAAGACCGAATAAATTCGTTATGCAACAGACGGCAGATGCACCTAGATTTCTGATTTATTGCGACCCTCTTTGTAATCTGCTTGAATGTTACTTAGACAAAGATTCTATCTAAAGCCACAAAACTTTGTAATCTTCGTAGCAACTTAATGATCACTTAAGTCTGGCTATTGCAGTAGGTTCAAAGGTCAATGTATATTTCTGTGTCACTTTGCTGGTTATGTCATTTATTTGACGAGGCGTTCGTAGTTTGATTTGTTAAATTAATAATGATGGTCGGTCTATTAGGAACACGCTAACTGCTGGCCATCTTTTACAATAATATTATAGCAAAACTCAAGGTTGTATAGATTATTCCGTCAGTTACCGCACACCTGTTTCGTACAGATTTATCTCACGTTCTTCGCTGACTGCGCACTGGACACCAATATCTATTGAATGAAATCGAGTTTTGTGCGAACGTAACTTAGCAACAATTTCATTGTTTTAAACTCTGCTAATAGTTTCATAACAAAATATCCATTTGCGACATTCCTTTGTCCCAAGCAATAAATCAAAAGTTGAATAATTATTTCTCAATCGGCGTACAAAGGTTTAGAGTGTTCACGTTTAGGAATAAGGCCTGTACATGTAACGCGTCTAATGAGAGGTGTGTCGATTTGCCTGCGCCTTGTCGGCCGTCCGGCTTCCGTGCGCGCGCATGCGTGTGTCGCCATCTGTCGTTCCATCTACAACAACTCGCCTATTAAAATACTAGAAATATTTCCTAAGCATTAATAACGGTTTTATTAAACCATTTCATTTATGCGCTTATCATAATTTCTATGGCAGGCGGGGTGTAGGTTTTTAAAGTTAGGGTAGCCAGATCGAATCTAGATCAACGTAACTAGGAATTATTCCAGCAATATTTAGATCAAATCAAACTTCGCATGTAACTGTTTGTCTATCTGTTAGAATATTTAATTGTTATATAGTTATTTCAGCTGTATAATGTAGCCTTTATCGCGATATAAGGCTACAATTGAGCTAATGAATTTTGAAAATCAACGAATAGATTCCATCCCACGAACTTACGTCTATGTTTTAAGTCCATAAAGGATTATTAATATTTAAAGAATAAAACCTATTCTTTGTTTCCTTATTAAATATTAAGAAACTTTCCATAGTATTGTAAATTTTCTTTCAGTCGAGACAAGACTTTTCTCGCTTTTCCGATTTGTTCCTGTTTACATAATTGTTTCTGTAACCGTGCGCATTCACGGAGATCGTATATAAATTGATGAAATAGTTAATCTTTTACCTTTTCCAAGTAACACTTTCTTAGTCAATATGTCAGTGATGCGCTTTGAACTTTAACACGGGCCGGTCGGCTCGGTGGGTAGCGTGGCGAGCGCCGGCCGTGGCGACATTACTCACAATGTCCCCACGCCATCTGTTGGCTGCGGCCGTGTGTCGCAACCAGTTTCGCTACGACTTGTAGATAAATCAAATGATTGTATTAAAGCCTCAATGATTTCAAATAAATTAATAAACACTTGGTAAATAACATTAATTTTTGCGCGTGTCCTTAGGGTTCTAGTTCTTTGTAGTTATTTCAGTAAGGGCGATTTGGCCTCTTACAGTCTTTTTCGTATTTACCTTTACATTGTTGGAACTTGAGAGATATTTAAATGTAAATTTTATTAAATTTGTAATTTGAGTTTTTTTAAATAAATACTCTATCTAATTAATTAATTAATTAATTAATAAAGATTTCAGGATACAGTCGGAACACAAAAAACATCTTAAAAATGTTCGACTTTTCAAAATGTGCCAGCCCTCGATGTCAACTTAAAATACGTTAAAGACGTTACAACATTATTATAAATAGTTCGCATTGATTGCAGTTGTTAAAGTACTTTACCGCGTCGTGTCCGCGTCACCCCCGCGCCGGCCACGATGTTCCCCGCCTCGTCGGCTTCACTCTAATAATGATCAATGATCGCCTCCAAACGGAAAAATGCCAAATATTCCATACATCACCCGTGCTTTGAATATTGACAGGCGGATAGTGTTTCGATACCACAGACCTAACAACGGTTAGAAGTCATTGAATTAAACAAATATAGTATTATTGTAACAAAAGTAGTTTTATTGTAACAAAATAGTAATGCAAGTTAAGTTCATATCATTGTATAACTATAGGAGAACCTATATTTAAAAGTGAGCGATAAATAAACGTTAATAACAAAATTGTACATTCATACTTTTCAAAATCATAAATTTTTACGTCGACAATGTTTTCTTTCCCTTCCTTTTTTTCCTGAGCGTGTTTGAAGTGTGTATATTTTCAGCCTTCTGACATGCTGGATAGCCTGAGGCAAAAGTTATGTGGACAGAGCATCAAATGAAACTCCGCAGTCCCCTTCTATTCCATATTTGTGTGTTTATTGTTACACTGTAAAAAAACTGCTACACAAATCTAGATAAACATCATCTCAAATAACAAATAGGTTAGTGAGTTTTTTTTTTAATTCCATGACAGCGAAGTCATGGATAATACTATTCATTAATGAAGAATTTTAATTGCTATCCTAATATCAGTTAAATCTGTACACAAATATAGCAGTGAAAAAGATATAATAATATGAAAATATGTCATCAGCTCACTATATGTCCCGATTGTGCTCCGAATGGGCTCAGAGCTTACCCTATTACTAAGGGTGACTAGGCCATAGTCAACCAAGCTGGCTTAGTGGAGGTTGGTTGACTTAAATCGTTATAAAATCAATGATGACCTTACTTTGCCAAGAACCTTATATACAATATAAATTAGAGTTTTGCATTGATTCAGAAAGTGACAATATTTTTTCTTAATGTCGGTAACACTTACTTACACAAATCAGTTTTATTTAATAATTAAAAATGTATAAATACAATATCACGTATAAATCGACACCATTTTGATAAAAAAAAACCAAAAGATTTAACAAAAGAATGAATCGATTGAATGATGAAAAAAAAAACTTACTTCCAACGATATGTTTTCAATTGAAAATTGCATTGAGATATTTGTTTCAACAAAGGAAATTTAAATTTAAATTCAACTTGCAATTTACTGTCACCTGTTGCGATAATTCAAATCCACTATATGCTTGTCTCCTACAAACGTTTTTTTATAACAATGTTGGTTAAATTACTGAAAATCGCATTACTAAATATGACTGATTTTTTCACTATACACACGATACATATTTTTAATTTAAATAAAAGATTTATTATGCAACAAAGCCGGCCTGTATTAGATTATTGATTGTCATTTTTTTTATTATCAGACCAGAATACTGGGAGATTCCCCGAATTAGTATTGCCAGGTTTTTTTTTTATTGCAAAAAACGTAATGTTAAAAGACCTTTTACTCAAGTTCAAATTATTATTTTTTAATTAAGAAATATTCTCTTATTATTAACAATATTTAATTTTCAAATTATATTTCGACGAATAACGAGCCTTTGACTTTTGGGATTATCTTCTTTGGTTCTGTTAAATCGCTTACTTCAAGAAATCCAGTTTAATGCAGGTTTTTCGCCAGCTGTTTAATTACACATTTTAAATGTACGTTAATGAGTTTTCAAACAATTTACAGCCTTGTTACGTATAATCAAATTTCTTAATTCTTTTCATTATATCGTCGAATATGGTCGTATCGGAATTTAATTTAAAGATATTTCATATATGGACAATTATTTTCATTCTTATTCATACATGTGAGTATTTATAATTGACTTATTAAATATTTAATCTTTACTAATTCGTTTCTTGTTTTTTTTTTAGATAAAAATGTGAACGTACAGGGGGCGCGTTTAAAAATAAACGATCTCCGCAGCACCGATTTCGAAGGAAATGGTTTAAATAATTTTGAAATGTCCAAGTATCAACGGAGTAATTTAAAAATTAGAAATCTACATAGCACTGTAGGATATAAAGGTAATAAAGTTATTTTAATTTAAAAAAGGTTATATTGTATGACGTTTTTAATATCGTCCACTAAATCATCTTTATCGTTCACTTTTTAGAACCAATTTCGTATCAATTGAAAACCGGTAAATTCCGATCAGGGTTAGTACAATCTACCAAAGGTAAAAATACAAAGAAAATCATATTAAAAACGGAACCAACTAAAATAATAACGTTTTCAACGAAACCGACAATGGTATCAAGATTTCAAACAAATTCAAAGAAAAAAATACTAGTGACCACGAAACCGAAGGGAAATTTAAAAAATAAAAAGTTAAAAGTAAAAAACACCACAACGAAAAAGGTTGTAATAAAAACAAATACAAAAAAAAGTAAAAATATCCTTACAACAATCAACACTTCCACATCTAAACGTAGGTTTGTTAAGAAAAACGAAAATACAGAAAAACCAATTAGTAAAAATATTCAACAAGATGAAGATTTCGTATTTAAAAATCAAATCAAATCAAAAGCGATTAACAAAGCACTCGAACTATTCTCGAACAGTCTTGTGAAATCTTTATCAGATCAACTATGGGACCAATTCATGATGAATTCAAATAAAATACAAGATTCTATGACCCATAGAAATAGACAAGATTCAAAAGTCGTACAGGAAGAACCAGCTTCAAAAATCCCACGAAACAAAGAAACTACGAAGCCACCACGAAAAAAAAATAATTCAAAAGTTATGCGACAAGTTGAAGAATCTGTTGAGCGTTTTGAAATAATTCTTTAAAAACAATTTAATGCTTTATTTTTTGTTAATTCAATCAATTTAGAACAGTGTCTATTTATTGACATAAAACCTTTTTTCATAAAACCTCATAGAACGCTCTGTTTGTGTACTCTTTGGAAATAATCTTTGAATTTTAATATGTCAAAGTCACTTAATGTCAATAGTCGGTAAATTGTTTACTTAAACCAAATATTTGTTGTTTTCTAAATAAAAGTATGAGTTCACTACAAGAGAGATTGCAATTAAAGCGAGTACCCTTAGACACATGGAATACAAGAGAACAACTATGTCTAGCTTCGGCCGTTGTTAGGAGTGGCGATCAAAATTGGATGTCAGTATCACGCGCGTTAAAGACCGTAGGCGAGCCAAATAGACCGCCCGATTGGTATTCACAGAAGAGGTATTTAAATACGATTTCGTACATTTACAGTCTTTTTTAGAATTTCCGATATATTAAAATACAGTACGATGGTTTGGCTTACAATAACTACGCACTATCTCGCCTGAAAAATACGTTCTTGCATATTCAAAATGCGTTCAGCCGTTACAAAGCATGGTAATAGATTAACACAAGTGTATCATACACATGAGTTATAATTTTGATATTACATTGAGATAAATTATTAAAACAATCATTAGATATTTCACTATACTTATAACAACGGCTTAACTAACGTTAGAATGGGTCGCTACGTCGTTAAGCGACGGGCCACGAACGCGCTATAGTAGCAATCCCACCAGCCCTTTGGCCAGTCGCCGATATTCTCGAAACTAGTCGGTACCAACACCAGTTATATGCTTTTGATATTTACTCCAGTTGTGCAGCACAGTACGGAGCACTATTAGAACATGTTGAAACTCCAAAACGCAAGAAGAGGAGCTCGGAAGGTGCGGTGGAGACACCTCAAGAGAGCATACTGAAGAGACTCACACAGGAACGGATAACGGAGATACATAAAGTCATTGCAGAGCTTACACAGCAGTACGAACAAACACAGGTCATTTATAATATTATTTAGGTATATAGTTGTTATTAAGAGCGTCAGTGGCGCAGTTGTTAAGCGCTAGACCGTACCGGACAGTACTCGACATTGTCCAGGTTCGATCCCCGATATGTACCAATGTGATTTTCAATTTTCGAATTGCATATGTACATTATCCGACGCTCTTACGGTGAAGGAAAACATCGTGATGCAACCTGCAC
>JAODUI010000004.1:541621-551787 GCA_027563995.1 Papilio gigon
GTGACATTTTTATATCCATTAATATGGAACTTTATTGTTTAGTGTCAAATGTCAAAATGAATAATGTCATTCTGTAAGATGGTACTGAAGCTATTTAAGATAGCGCGATAAATAGGAACTTTTTGGGAAGATAACGAAAGAAAATCTTACAATCCATCCATCCACATTAAAAATAGGATCATAAGTGAAAAATTAAAATTGTATATAAATTAATTAAATCTTTTTAATTATTAAAATATGTCAATAATTCGAATTGATTTAAAAAAAGGTTTTAATCTAAATTAAATTCTCCTATTACGACCGTACAATGCGCACCCTACTGCCGGCGGCTACTGCGCGTGTGTGAGCGCGGGAAATCGATATACGTATGTAGTCGATGTGACGTCATCTAGTGACGGTGCCAGCGCTTAGAAACTTTGGTGCGGGGTTTTTCGGACCATAATGACAAAGGTAAATGTATAGTCCGACAAATTTACGAAAACACATCAACGCCCCCTGTCGTAATTATTACAATATTTTTGTTGCATTTATGTTCTAGGCGTATAATACAAGTTTATCTATAACGTAAGAAGCGCTGGTGTGCCCGTAAAGACGAGTGTTGAGTGCAAGGTGTAACGAAGTTTGACAGTTTTTTGACGCTCGTAGGTGGCGCCACTGTTGTCATAATTTAGTTCGATTTTTGTCCACCAGGTTCAAATAACGTTGTGAGTTTGAGTTTTGCGTAATTTCTGACGGAATTCAACAAGAAAACATCGTACCAGATAAATTTGGTACACTATACAAAATTGCATGTCACAATTATGTTTCATTTTTTTACTGCCTTATTTAATTTTTAAGTATCAACGACCGAATAAGATTTACTCATATTTTATTTTACTTTATTTTTTTGATAATATCATCTTTATTTATAACAGCATCCTGGATGAGGACAGAGGACCGATCGTGGCGATGTTTGGGGGAGGCCTACACAGCAGTGGGCGACGTGTGGCTGATATTATGATGAATAAATCAAAATGCATTATAAATATTTAAAATTGTTCTACTTTTTAAGCGAAGCTTTAATTGTAAATGAAAAAAATAATAATTAATTATGTTCGAATTTCGAATATTGAATAACCATAATATGTAGTTGACATGATTTGGAAGGGGAAGGAAGGAAACATAACCTGGTATGTCCATAAGTAGGGGAAGGGAAGGTGAGGGAGACCAGAAATAATATTAACAGTATTTCTTTACGAAGTAAGTTTCTTTATAACAAAAGTAAATGATAGTAAATCAAGATTTACTATCTTCCTTTCTTATGTTGAAATAAAATGAGAGCTTAAGTACGTGAGAATATATTTTATTTGCTCAAGAACTTGAGATGAAATACAGATAAGAAACCTGCAAGAAAGTGTTTCGATTAACAAGTAGTTGTCCGTGACTACGTCTGTACTCGAAAAAAAAAAAACTTTTAGCCTATGCATTCTAGATTATATTCATGTATGCCAAATTGTAGCGAGACCGTCCGATCTGGAGATAAATAATAACAAACATCCATCTATACATTTATTATAATATTAATAAGATAGTGCTGGTCTCAAAAAACCAATGTCAGACAAACTAGAAGTCTAAGAAGGTTTGAAATGATGCCACGCGCTGTCGCGTTGTCGAACGGTCTGTTCCCGGCGGTATTTCCAAACCACGACTTCGGGTCCTTGGAGCGAGTGTAGTCTCAAAGACCACATCAGCTCCGCCAGGGTTAATGTCTGGACGTCGACGAACACTGTGACACTGACGCTCTTTAAAAAAGAACTAAGAAATTCTGATCTGACTGTAAATATCATTAAATCCGTTGGCATAAACATGCCTGCAATTTTTTATTTAAAGAATACTAACAGAAACATAGTGTCATCTCTTTCATTTCAATAGACAAGACAGAGATGATATGTTTCTCATAACACGTCCGGAATTACAAAACGGAAAAACCCTTGGTAACGTAACTTTATACCTTGTTTGCACAAAGCCTACCTTTTTGTTACCATGGGGATAACCATACACCGGTTTAAAATTTTCTAACTTCCTGGTAACACTAGGACAGTGTTATAGGGTTTTACCAATATATGAACGTTTTCCAGCAGGGATGAGAAGAGTTTGAACTGAGCTAAATCTCCCGCTCTCCTCTCTCTCTCTCCGTAACATATCGTTTCAATAACTCCAGGGACATCAACAAGGTCCTGAGTTGATGTTGCCAAGAGAAAACTGTCAGACAAAACATCTTCGAGCTGACTGCCATTGTCAGCGTTAATTAACTATCTCGCATGTTAAAGGATAGAGATGGGTTGGCTGAGTTGGACACCATCCTCCAGTAATGGAGGCGAAGAAATCTATAAGTCGGTTCTTAAGTTACCCTTCTTTTTAGGGGATTTCCGAACCGACTTGGTGCGAGCGGGAAGTCGTTGGATGCGGAAGGCGGACTGCGTATGGAGGCATTGGAAGACCAGCAGTGGGCAGAGGCAGATGATGAGGTTATTGCGAATAATAATATGTTCAATTTAACGAGATTGTTTCCTTCCTCATTTCTCCTCGTCTCTGCGTGGTTTTACAATTACCCGGTAATTTTCATAAACGCCATAATATAGAGTTGAGTCATAGATAATATTTGTATTATCTATGGTACACTAATACTGTTTAAACATAACATAGATTAAACATAAATTTGCCTAATTGTTCGAATGTTCAGTTCAAATCAAACGTGTGTATCACAGCTTTAAGTAGATTAAATATTATTATATGTCAAAAAGTTAATTATAATTATTTATTTAAAACACTAGATGTCGCTCGCAAAGATATCGCGGAATTGTTTTTTTTTTACAGTAAATAAGCTAGTGCTTGACCGCTATCTCGCTTATTGTCAAGTGGTGATGTAGTCGAAAGATGATACGCGCTAGCTTAACACTGCCCGTTCACTCTACTCTTAAAGGCTCCGAGATAAAGTTGCCAGTGTCCTTCCGGACTATGTTCTACATGTATGCCATTTCAGCGAGATGTTTATATGTTCTGTAGAAACGTAAGACCAAACATCCGTATGAACTTTCGTATTTATATAATAAACATGATAGAATGATGTAGTGGTCAAAGACATAGGTGCTCGGCAGTCGGCGAGGACAGAGCGAGGTGGAGAAGACTGACGCGGATAACTGACCCCACTAACATGTGTGATGAAGGTAGAGAGAGTAAGGTTAACTGTATTTCATAATGCTAATTTTCACGCCTGAAATTGTCTTGTATTTCCATTATTAAATAGACAATATTTTTCTTACTTTTTGTTTTGTATTTCATTAAGGGAAGACTGAAGACCTGAAGACTGTATCGGGTGACTGTGACGTCATACCCTATGTAATTCAGTACGGTAAAGTCCACTCTCAAAAGTATATTTATTGATAGTATTAGATACTAAGAAAATGTATTAAAGATTTATACAACGGATTTTCTTTCTTTAGGAGGAAATATTTTTTTGAATAAGCCCCGCATATGTTCGTAATAATTTGATACAATATAAATTAGTTAATACGTCTATCTTACTAATGTAGTTTTGAATGTTTGTTAGAAAATATCTCTAGACCGCCTTCGAAATTTGACATGGTTATAGAACAGAACACGCGTCACGTTCGCGTGGACACAATGCTCTACACACACCGCTAGTAAAGTATAGGTACCGGGAGAACAGCTGCTTGGTGCGAGCGTGCATATGTTAAAATACTGTCTCTGACCATATCGATGTATTGAGCATGTCGGCGGTTAAAATCAAACGACTTCTTAACGATCGTCTTTAACACATATTAAATACAGCAATGAATTTTATACATAACCGACATGTCTAGTTACACGTAAGAACTTGCAAAGAACTCTGTTTCCTTTATTTAATCTTTTTATTGTTAGCTAGCTGTAAATTATCTTGAAAGTATGGTTAATATTTTATTAATTCCACGCTGAAGCCGCGGGTACCTAGCCTTTCAGGTAATTTATGTCCTTTTGATGTCAACAGTAACTGATTTTGCATCCGGCAGCGCCTTAAAAAAAGTAACCGCAATTTCACTTAACAGCATCTTCAAAGATAGGTAATTAAATCAGTCTACATTTTTTCAATTTATTTAAAAACTTTCTGATAATTGAAAGCACTTCAAAAAGGGAAATAACTTAATTACGTTCTGTAAGTACAAATAGTCTAGTGGTTTAGGATATGGATTTCTGATGACATGGTCGACACTTCGAATCTCGCTATTAGATTTTTTTTAACCATATCCAAACAAAAGCTTAGGAGCTCAGTTGGAATGTAAAAAAAAATATTAATAAATCAACAAAAAAATTCAAATTATTTTCCGGAAAATCAAAAGATTACAATATGATTCCAAGATTACGCCTGATCGTTAACTGAACATACCAGCAGCGCCTTCTGGAATGTGTGTGCGTACCCATGTGTCTATTTACCACTAATACCTTGAGGTGGGCTTCTTCTAGACGAGTCTAGCACAAGCCGAGTTACTCTAGTCGCGGAGTCAATCCAACCACAATAATCATTCTTCTCAAACGTAGCAAATCGGTTAGTGAGTAACCCCTGACGGGGCCGAAACTAGTCGGTACCGACACCGATCTACACGTGAGTTAGCCTTTAATATAAATAGTATCATTTCTTGATATGTTTTTATTATCTGTTTGTCTGATACGGACATAAATCTCTACCAGAGCGTCAATAGCCTAATGGTTAAGGGTACGTACTACCGATCTAGCGGTCGTGGGTTCGAAACCCGCCATTCGACTATTGTCATGGACCATATCCTAACACAAGCTTTTTCTTACCTGTCATGATCAAAAGAAATAGTAAATTAACAAAAATCTGTTAATATTTTATGAAAAAAAAATCTTCTATCTGTGATGCTGTTTTGATCCGAGTATGTCCTGCTATCGCCGTCTTTCGTCTACCCCTTTTAATTGATCTCCCGCTCTTTAGTTTGTCAATTTTTGAATGTCAGAAGTTCATTCATTTGTTTTAACTGAGTTTAGTGTGTCGTGTCCACGTAGATTTCAATTGTTCGAGAATCGATTGCCATAGAAATGTTTAGTAACTGTGATATGTTGAGTTAACATCACTTGATGTTTCTATTTGCATTGAAATTCGCTGTCAATTTCTTGACGCGTTAAAGAACAACTTTAAGAAAATACGTGTTACCAGAAGACGGTCAATTCCCAACAATAAACAAACGCACAATGCGTCAGGAAGTGAAGATTAAGTGTCACATAAGAATAACGCGCTCAAAACAACCGTATAATTCATTCATAAACATAATCCTTTACTACATAAATAAACCGTTCTAATTTTTTTAAGGTAGTCCTTATGTCGTCGTGGTAAGAGTGATTATGTCAGTGTTGTCGGGGCATCCTCCCGGTGTTCACGGGAGACATCTCAATGACAAGTAAAAGCTACTCATTCTTATGACAGATTATGGGATATTTATGACTCATTATGTTTTTTTTCTTCCGATCAGCAGGGGCGCGGGAGCCGACCGACTGGACATCTAATTTGAATAATATACTACGATATACAGGATGTTCAACAGCTGATCTTGGGTAAGTAGTTCATTTTCATTTGAGCTTTTTAAACTAATTCAATAATTCTTATTTAATACATAACAAATTGTTTTTAATAATGTTTTTTAGCTTTAATTAATTTTCGATTTATTTTCTAAAATATTTGCCAGTGCATCGCAAGTCACATCCTAATGATTAAGTTTACGAATTTCCAATTACGTGGTTGTGAGTTCGAATCTCGCCAATCGCCTATTGTCATAATCCGTACCCTGGTACAAGTTTAGAGCTTAGTAAAGAAATATTAGTGAGTTAAAAAATGACCAAATTTATATAACAATATACTACGTTGCTAATAATATCACCCTGTATGTTCGGTTGGGATCTAAAAATTAAGAATCCGCCAGAGACAATACGCGCCGAGCTTCTTAGAAACAAAATGTTTTGACTTTTCAGACCACGATTTTTTGTTCTCGTTTCTTGTTCGTAGCCGGTTCTAGTCCTTTGTTCCGGTGATTGCGGCGAGGGAAGCCACGGGGCGCGTGTAGTTAAAACGTTTGTATTATTTCTGATTGTTCTGGTGTGAAATTTGAATTTGGATCGACGTTACTTTTGGAATACATTAGAATTGTTAAGCTCTGACATTTTACCATATTTATTTATTTACATTTATTCTTTACTTATCACTATGCTTTTAATTAAATGACATTTGCTTTGATGTTGGCTATAGTAATTTTTAGTTATGTTGCGTTCAATCGGTTCTCGCGTGATACAAAGATCGCAGAGAATATGAGACTGTTAGGCTTCAGAAATGATACACCGTCTTTCCAGACTAGACACAGAACATTAAAAGAAAAACAGTGTTCCTTTATTACATCATTAGTAGTTATTCAATACTCATTGGAAATTAATCATCCTGTATGTGATTAAAGCTTTGAAAATGATTACGCCTCTGTACAACACTCGACTTGTTAGTGATCATGACTTTCAAAGAATATAAAAAGAAGAAGGAAAGTTTAAAAGCATATTGTAACTTCTTTATATAAAAATCAATACGATTTTGATAATAAGCCAATAAATTAAAAATTAACGCTTGACTTCACTTTAATATTCATCGTTAGCAATTACGGAATTACGCGAGTAAATGCTAACGATGATAGTGTGTGCCAATAGCCTAGCTAAGGGTACGGTTTTCCGATCACGCGGTCGAGAGTTCGAATCCCGCCATTCGACTAATGTCGAGGACCATATCTTAGAACAAGCCTAGAACTTGGTTGGAGTGGTAAATGGTATATATTAACATTTAAATATATTTTTTTTATTAAATTAACGAATATCTGCTTATATCGAAAAAAAAATAATAAACAACTAGTTTGAAAGAAATAGATTTTAATTTTAATTGCTAGTTAATTAGATATCAAAGTGTGCCAAATCGGGCGTTTTAATTTTATCTCGAGCCCCTAATGAGCATCGCATCGATTGCAGAAAGGGCCAAAGGTTACAAGTCAGGCGCGCGGATGTGAGGTACAGCACATACCACGGAAACTGGCTATTTGGATATGTGGTAAGTAACTGTGCCTTTGGATATCCCCATTAAAAGGATTAAAATTTTACTGTACGCTCAAGTAACGCCATCTATTTTTTAAGACTTTAATTAACAAAACTTTATTTTTTTTTTAATTTAAATGTTAGGTAAGGTTTACTTTCTAAAAATAAGTAACTTACGACTTAACATAATAAAAGCTCTACCAAAAGTCTACATAAAGCACCAACAAACATTATTCAAAAACCAGAGATAAATTTAATCAAATTAATATACGGAAGTATTACTCTCACGGTTTCCCGCGCTAAAGACTTTACGGCGCTTCTCGACTACCCACATAAATAACAACCACTTAATCTTGACCTCCACCCATGTTAACATCCTTTTATTTTCACTCCATATCCCCTTTGAGCTATCGAAGAGCCCGGGTCGGCCCCACTGGTCAATAAACAGTGCTAACACGAGACGTATCTGTCATTAATGTGGTTAACACTATACTTTTCCCGTGTGAAGTAATTTTGGTCATATCAAAAGTTTCGTGAATGAGATATCAGATTTAAGATTCTCAACATTAAAAAGAACTTTATTTGATACGACGATTGATTAGTGGATCGTTGTATCGGAAATTTTGAGGTTCGAATCTTGTACGATTTATTTACGACAATGTTAATTGCAACTTAATGTAATCTATTTTCTTGTGTAAAGCCTGAAATAGTATGTTGTAGTAGAAACTTACGTAAAAAGATTTTTTTTCTTTAGCTTACCACAATACAAAATAATAAAAACATAGTATCAAAACAGAAGAAACTCAACTAAACAGACTTTTTTTGTTTGTAAGGAAATAGGTCAAAGTGTTACTGAGGCCGTGCTCGTGTTCTCAATCAACACTTCAGCCTATTCTGCATATAATCTGACATCATCCAATCATTGTTAAATTACCGAGAAAACGATTGAGCTCCAGCGCGACGGCCTCAGCGATCTAATTGCAAAAAAAACCCGCCGCACCTAAACAGTCCGGGCACAGAATGCAATAACTTTTTTGCTGGATGCAACCTGATTGAGTGAAAAAATCAATTATCCTCGACTCGTGCCATTTCGAACAGGTTGATCATATTTTTTTGTTTAAAAAGTTAATGAAAAATGCGGCAAAGCGTGAATGACGCTTCATTTTTAGGGTTCTCTGGTGATTTCATTTTAGGAAGATTAACAACCATTTATTTACCTTCGCATTTTCAAGTACTATTTAAAATACGATTACAGAAACTATGTGACATTGTTTGTAATGTTATAATATAGAAATACTCAACAGCACGCATCAGAGGGAGTGTAGAAATATAGTAAACTCCAAGCTCAGAGTAACGTCCAACTCAAACCTAAGTACTTGAGCATATCCTGCAGTATCGCTACCATAAGAATACGAGTTGCACATTTTGCTGACGAAAGTCGATATGTGGCGATATGCTGGCTGTACGTAACCATTTTTTTTTTAATCTGCAGTACCCAAAATCACAACAACTTGATCCATTTTGAGCGGGACTAATATCAAAAGCTGTATGTAATTTTAAGTCATTAGCGAAGCCGGCCCGGCTACCGGTAGCCGCGATTATGTCCCGTCCCAAAGCGTCAATCGAACGTCTTTTTTGCACCAAATGCGTTTATGAAACAGTGGAAAAATAGACTTGGAATAAAATTTAATATCAGTTATTATAGTTTGTATTATCCTTGATAGATTTTATTGATCGTCTAATGTTTCTTAATGAACGTTTAAATTATAGTTTGGAGGAGTGCGAGTGGTGCAGTGTTAGGTAGTCGGAATTAAGGTTTGTTATTATGTTTTAATAGAATATTGCGTGCTACTGACAAAAGACAAAATGTCGACACATTTTCCAAGAAATTTATGTATTAATGTAACAATTCCAGTAACAGTTAACCCTTAATCAGTGGCCTGTACTCCATTGGACAGGCGCCGAACCGTAGAATTTTAGTATAACACACGTCATATACTACACTTAGTTTTTTTTTTATAAAACGTTAATAAATTTTTGATAATTTATTTATATTTCTTGTAACCATTCAAGGTAAACTTGAAAATGCATATACAAGTATATGGTTCACGACACTATCCGAATGATGGGATTCGAACTCACGACCGCTAGTTCGGTAGTTGGTACCTATAACCATTAGGTTATATGCGCTTAGAAATTACGAAACCTGTATTAAATCTACAGAGTGTTTCATATAAGTTTGACGTCTAATCAAAAGTTTCTTTTTGTATTGTAAATAACAGTGAGAAATTTTACCCCAATCAAATGCCTTTGTTTAGGCTTTGTTTTCGTCTCACTTTTGTGCTCTGGATGTCGTATCTATATGTTATACATCTATGCTTCTATCTTCTCCAATTAAATAGTAATTACGTAGTTAATCAAATATGTAAAATTTATAATCAAATGAAATTTGTTAGTTGTTGGCGGCTTGTCTGTCGATATCGTTTTGTGAAATAGACAATTGCTAAATTTTATTTTTATTTTAGACAAGCAATAATTTATATAAAGTAATTAATCATAGACATGAAAATGGAGAAGATATTTTTAATATTAATTGGTTCTAATGGAATCGATAACTTCCTTGTTAATCATTGAAATGTTTGCGGATCTCGAATTATTTATATGTCAAGGTGCCACGAAATAGAGATAGTTGAATTTATTTGTAAAACCTATTGATACATTTCGCTGTATTGGAACTTTTTGAGTCGTTATTATAAAAGTAAAATATTGAATAATTAGTGTCTATGACAAGAGACTTTAAATTTTAATAATACCTCTTTCTATAATGATTAATACGCCATTTTTAACACGTTCACTGCTGCACCAAATTTTTCGTACTCTTCGTCCCAGCGGTACGAGGTGTTATCGACCCGCTCCGTGATTAGAGGTTAGTGTGACACGCGGTCCTTTAGACCCCACATCCTTCAACAAAGTTATCACGTATCGGCTGCAGCGGGTCCTCGGAGAGCCGCTTCTCTGATACTCTCAGATTGAGCTTCGCTATCATTTGATTA
>JAODUI010000004.1:560958-614094 GCA_027563995.1 Papilio gigon
ATTTATATTTTTATTACAGAAGCATGTTAAGAACGTTTTAACTGGTAACAAATTTAATCTCTCATAGTGATTTTACAGAATCAGTTTCATAAAGTTGACAATATATCGTTAGATATCGGGTGTGAACCCGTAACCAGGGTAGGCTGAGATTACGACTTTTGGCTCAACTAATATGAATCTAATTTAAAATGAATTTCTTTATCCATACCGTAATATTTCATGGTGGAAATATAATACATTCTTAAAAAAAAATTTTTTTTCGGCAAAAATCTTGTAGATTATTTGATATTTGATGCGAAGATTTAATTTTGCACAAGCAAGGAACATACATTAGCTCAAGATAGAAGAACAGTTCTAACGCTCAAGATCGTATTGAGCTGATATTCAGATGTTTCTCAGCGTTTTAACGTGGGCCATATCGCGCGGGGTATCTCAGCTTTCGTCGGGTGATGCGTATTGTTCTAGAGGCGAGGCTGTACTGGAAAAATGTAGACAATAGGGCAGAGGAGCGCTCGGACCGACGCCGCTGGGCCTGTCCGCGATTGTGAACACACCTTCCTATACATGGAATGAATGGTTTATTAAATAGACAAGTAATTGTAAAGTGTTTTTATTACATTGTGTTACAGTTTATCTACATTCAAAATAATCGTTTTTACTTATTTATGAAATCTAGTAAGTAATTGAAAACAAATCATTCTTTAATTTAAATATGAATAAAATAATTTTTGCACGACGAAAAACATTTTTGTTGTCAGAAACAATCGTGTTAACGATTTCTAATAATGCACGAGAAAATATATTTAACATAACCTTGAAATTAAGTGTCATTTAACTAGATTAATAAGTGCGCTAGGACAGGACAACATTTGAAAGTTTCATAAAGTACTTCCCTAATGAAAACAATGTAGCATTTTGTATAATAAAAATAGTATAGTATACGATAGTGCCGGCTATGCGGGCGCAAGTCTGACCGCCCGGGCATTGTGTTCGCCATTGAGGCCTGTGACTATGCATATGCCCGCTACATTTATCATGCATTATTCCAGCAATGAATATTCCTGTGTTAACGCACCGCGCTGGTGTGCAGCCTTAATTTATTAATTGTACCCCTGTGACCTCGCTCGCCGCCCCGCTGCAGCCTAGCTCGCCTCGCGATTCCGATACTTCTTATATTTGTCTGTGCATTCGGACTTCATATGGAACGCATTTGTTTCGATTAAAACCCGTAGGTAAGCGGCGACCGGCCAAAAGTCGGCTATGTGTATAGTTGTCGATAGGAAATTGTAAGATAAAACGAAGTGATATTGTAAAATAAGTCTAGATAATGTTATATTAAAGTTATGCGAGAGAAAGTGTTTCAAGAGATTTTTTTCTTTACGTGTTTAAGTGTTTTATGTAGTTTGTCTGTGTTTTAGGATTTTGGTTGGAATCCGATGGTAATATTGTTTTTAGATAAGTTTGTTATAATTTCTCATTTCTAATGAATTCGACTATAAATTAAGTTCCCTTCATATTGTGCTGCATTCTCGAGGTATGCACGTACGCAGCTATTTATGTGAATCTGTTAGATTTGTGCATCGTCGGCTAGCGGTACCGGCGGTGTTACGACCTTGTGCTCTCTCGTAAACGGACACGTGTGAGCGCAGCCTATTCAATACCGGCCACTGTGAGGAGCGCCTTATTTATCATCGCTATTTTGTTGAATACGAACCTTCATTATATGAGTTATATTGAAGACGAGCTTAGGAAAATAAATACTTTAATATTTTTAATACTAAACAATTTTTTTAAAAAGATAGTGTTTTTATGTAATGCCAAAAAGTATTATTTCGCGAACTATGTATTTACGTTGCATTTTAACTTAGTTTTAAAAATTCTTATCAGTCTAACCTCAAGTGCACGATTGTTCTACGAATGGCCGAAACGGCCGGGCAGCTTTCGACAGGCCTTTGGATAGTTAGATAGGATAGCTCATGCATACGGGAGTAACTTATCATACAATTAGTTAGAAATTAGAAGCGTTAATAGCCTAAAGGTTACGGGCACGGATTACTGATCTAGCGGTTTGAATCTCGCCATTAGACTATTGTTGTGAACCATAACCTAAGATAAGCTTTTTAAAGCTCACCAGGAATGGTTACAAGAAATATTAATATATCAATAAAAAATTAAAAAAGCGACCACTAGTATTTTTCCTCTAATATTTAGTAAAATTAGATATCATAACATAAATGACCAAATGACGTAATACCTGCTCGTCGAGTGCGCGTGCGCCGCAGTGCCCGGAGCTGGAAGGTCAGTGATGCGCCTGTTCACAATGTATGACAAGCGTGGAGAATGGCAGGTCACCGCAGCGACCTGTGACCAACCACGTTCATTGGTTATAGTTTCGTCAAAAGATCAGATTTTCACTAGTTCGATTCGCGGGTCAAGTTGGAGTATCTTTAATAAAATAAATGGAGTTTTTTTTTCTTTCTTTCTTATTAAAGAATTTTGATTACTTTGTAACGAAAAATTGGATATAACTTTAATTTATATGTGAATTTTCGTGTTCGTTAAAGTTAACAACAAAAGTTTGTTAGAGTCGATTATTGTAGTTGCAAACATTATCATCATGTTACTGAGGCCGCTCATTAAACATAACCTCCTCTGACGCGCCGCCACTCAACAAAAATATTAGTAACGGATTGTGATCGAACTAAACACTTCGGAGAAATATTTGCACAATATGTTTTTATTGTACAGAACAAGTCACTGCGAAATATTGTGTTAACGTATTGTCACCTAATCAAGCGTTCGTGTGGCAACAATGTGTTAATGTCGACAATATTCCAATTGTCGAATTTCACTCATTAACATTACAATTGATCGGAGCCGATAAGCGCGCGTCTCGAGAGCTGAGCAAACTGGACAACAATTAATGTAGCCATCTTACGCAACTGTTTGCTTTACCAACGAGATAATAACGGTCACACTCGACACATTCCCGATATTTTTCATTGTTAGAGCCACGCCCTTGCTTTTAATAATGCCACAGTGTAAAGTAAACAGTAAAACATATTGAGGATTGGGATATTGAGAATTAATTTAATGTAACAAATAAACAGTCACGGGCTACCATATTTGTTCTAATGTAGTAAAAAGCATACAAGTTGTTACCAAGAGTCAAAAACACAGAGTTGCAAAATAAAATTAACTGTTTAAATATAAATTATTTAATACCTGTGGTTCCTCTAGTATTGCAGGTGTCCATGGGCGTCGATGATCGCTCCTGTCATCCCGCGCTCGTTTGCCCCCCTTCTCGTATAAAAAAAAATGCAGATTTTTGTTAATTCATTAATATCTCTTGCACCATTCCAACTAAACTCTAGGTGTGTGCACTGATATGCTTCACGACAATAGTCGAATGGGGGGATTCGAACTCTCGACCACGTGACCGGTAGCCCATACCCTTAACCATTAAATTATTAGCATTACAAACTACATGTAAAAATTTCTATAACATGTCCTATATTATTATTTATGCAACTTTTCATAATGATTACTTGTGTGGTGACTTTTACAAGAAAAGAAATGCAAAATTTACTACAAGCTTAATTATTATCTAAGAATTTACTTATTTGGCATTCAATTAAGAATGTAAATGATGCATCTGTAAATCCTAGTCTGTGTCCTTAGTAAGTAATACAACTTAATGAAAGGTAATAAGTGCTGATAAATGAACCGGGCAATTAAAACTTACTCATTAGCAATAGTTTGTCACGTTGCACTGAGGAAGAGAGAGCCCAGGGTTCCCTTGGACAAATTTCATAGTTAACAAAAGTTCCGTAAAGCTTTATTTCATTTATTCGAATACAAGCTTTCTACAAGTTCGTGATTTGTGTGAGTGTCTAATGAAGTCGGTTTTCTTATGTATAGAATTATATATAGTATTGCAGATAGTAATGTTCCTACGTGATGTCCTCTCGTGATAGTTGAAATTATCTTTTCTGTATGTTATTTTGAGATATACAAAGGAATTCTTCGATAGTATTGAAGGCATATAAATATTTTATGCTTGGTGTATTTTTCATTCGTTTATAGAAAGCGATGCAAACCAAATGACTACGGATAAGGCCTTGTTCTTGAGAAAATGCTGCGTGGGCGCAACTCTCTTATAACAATAAAAGACGTCACGGCAATATTTATTTGAATTTTAAGTCGCTTCATTAACATAACAATTGTGAGGTCAATTGAAGTTCTCAATATTTTCACACAAGTTTGACGTCTAAATGGGAATCAATTTTTGAAATGGCAATTTGTACTGTAAATGTGAATTTATGCCAAGAAAAGGTGTATTGAGTAAAAGGCGATATCAATAAATGTATTTTTTTTGTTGCAGCAAATTAAATAGAGGATGGTAATTTAACAGTAAAATTAAATTTCAATTTTAGAGAGAAATTAGTATATTTTCAATGTTAAGTTGATATAATAAAATTAGGTAACAATAAAACTGTACTGAAGTAAATTAAATTTTTCCCCGTGTCCCGGAATAAGGAATAGGCTCGGTGTTAAACCTATTATTACAGAGATAAGCGTCTCAGAATAGAAACAAGTCACTTTTAATTTCACTGACATCATAAAAGCGTCGATAAATATTGAATGCGTGACCTTTGGCGAGATAAAATGTGGCCCGCGGAGAGGTCGGCTTCGGGTGGAGCTAGAGAAACCGTGATTATGTTTCTTTTAGCAAAATTTTATATACGAACTTATCTGAAATTTTTCTCAGAGTGTAGTCGTTTGTTTTGAAGTATAAAGTGAGATATATTGTGTTTGTATGTATAAAATATATGTCACAGCCTACATAATTATATGATTCATAATAAAAATAAATGGTGTGTCCAAAATTGTAAGAGATAGATAATGCATGATTCGAGATTTCATGACTGTAAAGTTCCATGTAAAATGTATTAAAATAGGGAAGGTGAAAATGATGTTCCAGCAAAATGCTGATGTCATTTTGTGTCAGAATAATTACTCGTCGACTCTCTTGTGATCGTCCCGCTGTAGTTGTAGCCCAACAAATAATCTTGGATCTTGAAAACAATATCAATAGAGAGGGGGCGGCGCGGCCCCGCCCCTTACGAATAAATATTTAATTAAGCTTACGAGAGCACGGATTTCAAATTCGGCGCTCAATGAAATCATTTCTAACTATCGTGGAAATGTTTAATGTAACATCATACGAATTTATACCTAATTCACATAAAATAGAGTTTACATTACTTTAAATTTTATAATCGAAGTTTCGTATATCTTTTCAAAATTTCCCACAGTCTTATTCATGTATGACACACAACACTATAAGAATAACATATTTGATTAATATTTTAAAGTGTCACTAGCTAAGTGCAAAGAACGTTACAACATTTTTAGCTGTGAGTGTTGTTTAAAAAATGTTATATAAAAATTCTAGTAAGTGCAAAGGGGCCAGCTAAAAACCAACATAGAGACCTTGTATTCTGTCCCTGAATACCCGGAGCCGACTTCATTTGTCATATTTTGCTTTAATTGTTGCTGTTGTAAATCCGTGTTAGGTAGGTACATGTTGTTCCTCTCTATGTGTCGTAGTAAAAGTGTTTTTTCGATACGAAAATACTGTTATAACTTTTTCTTCAATTGCAAAACAAACAACCTAATTCCGTTACAAAATTAGTATAGTCATTATTACAGTATCATTTTGTAGAAACTTAATTTTATTTAAAATATTTGCCACACCTTTAATTTGTTGATTAAAATACGTAAGATCGTATCGTGTTATGTAAATACCAATTATGACAATTAATTAAGTCTTATATACTCTGGAAAGTAATTACGAAGTTATAACTTAAAGTTTTCAGATCTGCCGGCCAGTAACTTATGTGATGGTGTTGCCTTGGTACCTCGAGGGTGGTGCGAAGGTAATTAATACACGCCTACACTAGCGCTAAAGTTAGCGACTCGCGTCCACCGGAGTTATGTGATGCTATCGAATGAAATACTAAATTTAACATCACTGTTTTAGTAAGTTTTTTGTATTGGATTTAAATGAAAAATATAAAGCTTTTAATCTTCGCGAAGAGTCACCAGCGACATCTACGTAGTGATAATTTTGGAACATCCTACATTAAAGTTTTAAAATCCAGATGAATATAGAAGTGTGCGTTAGTGAGCACACAAACATATCTTCACTAATCTTTTAAGTAGGTGTAATTGTTATCGATATAAAATTAATCCAAGCCGTGCGAACTGTGTCAATACAAGCTAGCGACCGCCCGCGGCGTCGCTTGTAATGCCGCTAAATGGTAGCGTCGTGCTGATACAATAAAGTTAATTGAAACAAATGTATTGTTGATACACTTCAGACGTCGATTGTTTTTATAATTCATTGACGGTGTAACTTATTGCAACGAGAACTGAGCCAGTGAGAGTGACGTCATTGTCACGGGTTGGTTCTAACAAAGAATATGGAAATGTAATCATAGAAATGACACATAAAATATGACAGAGGGCGCTTATACTAAGTGATTACTTTTCCTGTCAAATCAAATACGTTGGTCACATTCTAATTGTTTATTAGATTAATATTTCGGTTAGGCCGAATCTGAAATTATTACCAACATTAAAAAAAAAATAAAAACATTATATTTTTAATCGATGTTTACTTACAATAATGGGGAGATACGCAGCCCACGCTCGCTTAAAAGGTTTTTACCGCTAAGGAGACCAAAAAGACACATACGATTTAGATATAGTGGCAATTTCGTTCGCTTTCTTATGATTGTCTATTACACGGAGCCATTACGCTCTGAACTTTTATTGTATCAACTAACAGATCATTAAAATGTATTTAATTGAAATTACTTCGAGCCTTTAATGGTCTCAGAGTGTGGAATACATAGCAGCTATTAGCGGCGGGAGAGCGCATCGTAATTAATAATTTAATCTACCCTTACGCTTTTAACTGTGGGTCGTGGTTTATGACACGCCCCCGATACCTGCTACTTGAAATACAAATATTATTGTAGTAGCTTGCATTAATTTATAGTTCTAATAAAATTGAAAGAAGAAAGTGCACGCCTGGAATTTATATTGCGTTTTAGATTTCCAACAGTTTTATTTTATATTGCTTTTTAAGAATTATTAATTATTGTCTTAACCACGTTTTAATACAATTAAAGAGTAGGCAAATTTTGGAATAAAAACGTTTTTTTAGATTCACGATTACGAAAAATAATTGATTAATAAGTTGAGTAAATTGACTCGCAATTTTATAGATTCACTCACTGAACCAGTAGCTCTGCAATCAGTATCTAATCACGGTTGCATTACTCTTACCGTGATTTACATTGCCCAAGCACATGTAGAAAACATATAGTTGTCTCAGTTTGTTTAAAGTAAATGAAAGTGATGACAATATGCGCAGTATGTCGGTTCAAGATATGGCTACCGTATACGGACAATCATATTGTAACCGCAACACTGATTTGAGAAAATAAAAAGAAATTGAACAGACGGCGCCGACATAATAGTGTTGTGCTGATATGTTTTCGCTCTGTGGTAAATTGACAGCGACATCTAGTGATTTTTTTTCTTATTTTTTTCCAGCCAGTAGAGAGGTCAGTTTAAGTAATTCGCATTATGAATAATTGAAGTTACACAATTCTCATCCTCCAACAAATTGGCCGCGCGCATTATCCGGAGCACACAATCGCCTGTCAATAGTCAAGCAATTACAATTTGATTTATAACAAGCAATTATTTATTGTCTGTGCTCATTCGCGTTATAATTGTTACGGACATAATCGATTTTGTGCTTCGTTCGCTTTTTTAATCTTAATAAGACCACCCGATGTGCAGCGGCTGGTGGAGACATACGTTTTGTTGATAGTTACGGTTTATTGGAGGCCTCAGAGCGAGTACACTCGCGACCAAAAGTACTCAATATAATTACACCAAATAATTTCATTTGAGTGATATTTGCAGAAATATTAATAGATTTGAAATGTAGATGAACAAATATTTAAACTTAATGCTTGATGTATATATCAAATGAATTTACTATTCATATATAGTAAGTATTTTTACGTGTAAGTAAATTAATTATATAAAACAAAAATACAACAATGGAAAGTAAACAGTTTTTGCAGTTTTCTGTAAAATAAATAATTGAAAGGGTCAGCACTTCGAAAATCGTTGCATTTCAGTTGATGTAGTTGTGTATGTGATTGTACAGATCGATATTGAAAGGCGATTCGAAGTCTTCCCATTCAGAAAATTGAAGTGAATATCGTGTCTGTGTAATGAGGAGAGGCTCTACAACTCTACATGAAACGTATTAGAGACATATGACTATTATTGAACATAATAGCTCTTCAGTTTCATAAGGTTTATGGGCAATTCAACCTTTTGGCCCCATTGGCGCGGCATCGCAATATTATTAATGGCTAATATGAGTGTGGCCCCTTAAGTCCTTTTAGTTTATGCCGATTGGATATTAAAATTGAAATTATGAACAAATGATAACCAACATCAATACAATGTCATTATTTTTTTTATATAAAATATTAATAGATTTTTGTTAATTAATTGGTATTTCTTATAATCATTCGTGGTAAGCTTTAAAGCTTGTGTTAGGTTACTACGACATTAGTCGAATAGTGGGATTCAAACGCAATACTTTTATATCGGTAGACCGTACCTTTAATCACTAGACTATCGGCACATTATTTAATCTTACATTTATTTTCATACTAATCCAAGAGTAACACTTGGACACTACGATAATACGAAACGAATGACACCTTTTTTTTTATTAAAAACAGCTCACGTTCAACAAATGTAACATCCCAGAGATGTTCCCCGCACTAGCGCCAAGTAGCAAAAAGCTAATTCAGTAAATTCAATAATGTTCTTGCCGGGATCCATGCAAGTAAACATAAGGTTCTGCGAGCGAAAGAGCAAAAAAGTTGAGAGCGTTTCCGTCATTTTATAAAACCACATACACATATAGATCTAAGAACTTTGTTAACAAATGTCTACCAAAATACAAACTGTGGTCATGAGCATTACTAACGAAGAGTTTGGACCTTTAGTTTGAAAAAAAACAATTGAATACATTGTCTAAATTATTTCAAAAATAACAGTTACGTATTTTTTTATTTTTTGATTTTTTGATAATTTATTTCTATCTTTATAATAAGTAAAACTATTTGCAGCCACAGAATTATTTAAATCTATTGTAATATTGTTTTGTAGCTAGATTTGGAAACAAAAAAGACGTTAAGATGTAATAAAACAATCAAGTATGCAATGAATTTAATATTTACTAAATAACATTAAAATACATTCAGTAAATAAGTCGTGTTTGAATTGCAGAGTCCACGACCGCGACCGCGACCGCCGACCGTCGACCGCATCGACAACCGCACAGCAATCAGTCGCAATTACAATACGCGAACGCTCACACGTTCAATGCCAAGTTTATACTATGTTTTGTTATAAATAACATCCTAACACATTATAAAATTAACTACAAAGTTATTTTATACTGGGTTATTAGTGTTTTATTCGTCTATCGTCTATTTATAATTTTAAACATAACCGTTTCCACTTCTCTACATCGCGAGCGGCGACTGGCTTTCACTGAGTTAAATAAAAATAATATAATTCGATACAGATAATTATAGTGTCTTCTCCCACGGACACATTTAATAAACATCGATTCGAAATATATTTGAACTTTTTGCGGCTTCACTTTACAAGGAAGGGGCGTGCGGTCGTGCGCCGGACACGATGCTCTTTTTAAACGTTGTTCTAATTTCAAAATTTATGTTCGAACCGTTTGATTCCGCCAATTCTCATCGTCCAATTCCACTGACACTAAAAGTATTGTTATCTCTGTTTTTGTAATGAGGATAAAAGGGACGCCGATATGTTTTTAAGATACATTCAGTGTAAACCTACTGTGTTCTCGTGTCATTTGTAATCTGTAATGGAGCGATTCAATTATCTCGAGTGGTGATTTAAGACACCTCAGTTATTGGTTATATATAAATTAGGTGAATGACTATAACAGTTATTATAGAACGGAACGAATCCACAAAATTGAGCTTAGATGATTGAACCTGTTGAAAACTGTAGCAAGGTAGGTGTTGCAAGAGCTTATATAAGCTTTTAAGTTATCTATAAATCTCAATTAATATGAAAAAAGATTTCATGAGAACTAAGATAAGAAATTAGGGACTTAGATAAGCGGAGCAAGTTTGGGGAAATATAGAAGCAAGTCAGTGGCTCTTCTGTTTGACAATAGTATATTTAAATTCGAAATTTATGATACAAGAGGATTTAATATCGTGTATATCATAATAGGAATATTTTAAACGGTCAAAGTATTTAAAAACCCATTTTTTTGTATCAAAAAGACGTTGGTAACAAGATGAAACAAAAACGCTGGCTTGTTGCTCAAGGCTCGCGTGTCAGTATACCTTAAAAAAACGCCCACCCACTGTAAAAATAATGTTTAAGTAACAATTAACCAATCAGCGAAATTTCGTCAAACCAATGATACAGTTACTCAACACACGAAAAACTGGCGCCGATTCACAAACCAATTGCGAAAATGTTAACAACAAATTAACGTCATTCAGTAGTAACATTAACAACCTTAATGTCTAAGACATATGGGCTAAGAGGACTGCAAACGAAATCCACAGATCTGCATTCGCGAACAAGATAATTATTCGTATTTCGAACAGTCAAATATTTAAATTTGAAAACGGAACTTTCCCCACGGCCGCGTCCGTGTTTTCGTTGCATTAACAACCTCTGGGCGGCACGAACTCTCGCCCAATTTAAATAATCCTTTTCCGTTCTCTTGTCCGTCTTGTTCGATTATAAATCAGTATAAAGATGAGGGAACATGTTTATAGCGGAGATATTTTCATAGTAGTTATATATCATCGCGGATACAGCTTAAAAATATTAATCTTTTCTGAAAAATTACCTATATATCTGCGTCAAATTTTATACAAAGTTAACGTAGAGAAAACTAACAAATTAATAGCTATTTCCGATAAAAATATATATCATACATAAATCACAAAGAACTTTATAGGTTACGTGCAATATGGATTCAAACGTGCGTTTGTTTTTACTACATCATAAAATAGATCTTTGCACGATACAGATAAGGGTTATAATCGTAGACCTCGGTGAAGTAGAAGTAAAACGAAGTAAAGAAGTAGTTTTGAATGGCCGCAGGCAGAGGCGAGCTTCGGACAAATCGCTAATTTACATAAAACAAATACTGAAGTCACGTTTTCAGAACAAAAATCGTAAGTTTTGAAGACGATATTTGCACAGGCGCTGTTCGCGATAATACTTCGTGTGGATTGTATAGCCAATGGCTTTGGTCTTAGTTACAGGCTTCTGTAAGATGCATTCATAAGCTTAGAAAAAAAACCTATGAAATATATTTATATCGTTTATATAAAATAGTGAATTTAGCATAATTAGGATAACATCTGAACATGACGTTTTGTGATAAATACTATTTGATACTCTTACGTACGCGTTATTATAATAACGTATTGTTTAAAGTTATAATATACCAGTAAGGTATCGAGGTAACTGTATTTTTTAAATTCAGAAGTATCGTCAAATTAGTAATTTAATCGATGTCTTTTCGTTTACGAATAATGCGTTAAAGTCTTTTCTGAGAAGGATTTCAACTTGTCTCGGGACAATAATCATGTTCTTTTATAGTTATATTAATAGTGATGTCGCACGGTCATAGAAATAATGCAATATTTAAAATTATGTAGATATGATTCTATTTAAATTAAAAAAAAAACACTGCTTACAGTTGATTAAATTCTTAACTAGTCAGCTTGTTAATATACGTTTTTTTTAAAAGCGAAGATGTTTGTACCGGCTACGTACAACCTTTTTAATAATCATTAAAGTGAGTCACAGCATATTTAGTCTGATGTTATTAAGCTTTTGATTGCACGTGGGTGTGACGGAGAGTCGATCTGTGGGATCGCGATGATAACTTTCAAACCTGTCGCGAGCACAAAAGATTCTAAAGAGGCTAACGAAGCTACCGCGACTTTGCATCTCATAATAAATACATGACAATCAAACTACATACTAGATTTATTTTATATGTATGATATTTGAAACTTTATTGTGCAGGTGTCTAAATATGAATCACAAATCGTGTCACGTTTGCAACGACGTAAATTGTTATTGCTATATGTATGTGTTTATTATTATTAATAGGAATAGTTAATATTATCATAGTAATTTATTGACAGGAATGCAAAATAAATTAAATAAAGAACTTTTTTAAAAACAAGCTTCTCTATCATAGTTCTGGTCAAGACTAATTGAAGGCGCCCTAACTCGAAGGGTTTGCGTCATTTAATCCCAAAGTTCCTGTGGCCAGCTTCCAGCTCTACGTCACAATATTGCATTGTCATCCGATTTATACATGCTAGTAAAATTTCAGCTCAATCGGAAACTGGGAAGTGGATCAAATGTAACTTGCGAGATATGATTATAACCACGGTGAAGGTAAAGGTTTTAAAAATGAGAACTAGTTAATTGTAAAATCAATATGTATATGTTAAAGTTTCGCGGGAAGTCGAGAGGGTCGTTAATGATTTAATATTTGGAAAGTTTTCAACATTGCTTCGTTGACTTTGTTTTTTTAATATGTACTTTATAGTCTTACAATGTTGCTTTTGAATTTAATTACGTTGATCCTTGTTAGTAGTATCTAATTTGATTGTATACAGAACAAGCAAACTCATAATGTCATCTACATTATGAACGGGGGTAATAATGAGATAGGGTTTCCGATTTACGACGATACCATTTTAGTATATGCCAGCTTCATTAAATTCCGAGCAAATGTCTCGCGAACTGAAATACGACACAGACGAAATGGCAATGTAATTATAAATTGTGTAAACTATATCTGTACTAATATACAAACCGTAAACAGTTTTAACTTTGTTATGTATGATGTCAGTAACCACGGCAATGTTTTGAATAATTCATTTTGTAGTAACCAGTTCTACATTTACGTTATATTTTAGGCTACACAACATCACGCTATTAAACTAAAGGGATGGGTATATTGTATAAAACAATTATGAAAGAGACAAAAGACCACAATATCAGCAAAGAGGTAACATTGCCATGATAGAAACATTTTTTTTAAATCTTATCAAATCGCTACTTAATATCTTCGCCAAGTTTTACAAAATAAAGTTGTTTGTAGAGTTTGCATTTTACCAATGATTTTTGTCTTCATCAATAAATGGCATAACACGGACACTTTAAGCGAATTTACTACCACTTGGTAGCAAGTCTAGTTTGATATACTTCAAGTATTTCTGGTGACGTCACAACGTATGGTTATAGTATTTGTAAGAACGTACTTCTAAAGTCTGTTCGATGTTAGATTTACTTGAATGTCTGAATTGTAAAGTAAAAGCCGTGATAGAGTTGAACACGAGGGTCGTCGGATGCAAAATTTAAGTGGTATAATAATAAAATGTCGCCGAGAGCCGCGCACGCTCTAACCGTCTCACTTAGATCTCTATCCCAACTCACGAATTACTAAAGAACAATATGGATAGTTATTACTATTAATAAATATAATTATTAAAAAAAAAATTCAGTACTCAATACTATCCGTGCTTAATGAATTTATAAAAGCACTTTAGGCTTTTAAGTTTTGCAAACATTAAATATCTTTGCATAACTCAGAAAGAAATATTTTTTACAACGTCTCTAGATTAATTGTATACGTGGTTTAATTTTTTATTTTGCTTACTAATATAACTGATAATATATTTTCGTACGCATGTTTCGCCAGTAGGATGTGGAGTAGAAGTGTATGGATAGAGCTACAATCATCTACTCTATGGAGATGGTTGTAAAGCGAACGTATATCAACTCTCGATTTGTTAATATAAATTATTTTGACTATGTCCATATTACTCTAGCTGTTGGGAGTGCGTGGGTGTCGATAGGCGAACGTCAGCACATCTGCGCGGCTCCCATTGCCTCTCCGATACTATTGTCATGGGAACGTTGGACCATATCCGGCCATATTGCTTGCACAAGCCTGATCTAGGCAGTATTCATATAAATGTTAGTACATTCGGTCTGTCTGTGCATTAGAGACAGAGATTCCGATCTCGGGTGGATTGTTTCAATACAATTCTTGTTATTATTATTGTACTCGTGTGATACAAAAATGAACAGCGTATAGAAATTCAGAGATAAAAGGTATGTAAGTGTAATTGATGTGTATTACGGCGAAGCCGGAAAGTGAGGATATTCCTCGGTAACATAAGGCTATCGATTTTAGAGGTACTTTACATTTAGTTCAGTTGAACAACGTAGTCGATAAAGTAATAGACACACAGGTCGATCGAAACGAAGTCATAGAGCAGTAGAATTGAAAGCATTGTTTACCGACTGGTAAAATATTGCACTACGTTCAATTTCTTAATCCAATTTGACATTTAAAGAATATCGATGATTGTAAATTAACTGAAGTAGGAAAAGGAAATGTCTTCATCCAGCGATAATGAGAGGGTACCGAACTGACAATAATCGTGGATTACATATCATTCCGCGCCTGTAATGAGTGAAATAAAAAAAAATTCTAGAAACAATCGTTCTCTCGGCGCTGCGATCGATTTAATATGGACGTAATGACAGTGCGGGCGAGGCGGCGCGCCGCGATGACCCGTTGAGAGTATTATAAACTCATCAACACCTTGTTTGTTGTGGGAACTGAAAGACCGGAAGAGGTAACGGGTACGAAGCATCTGCTTTAAAATTCGCGCGCCGTCACGGGAACTGATCGAGTTAACGATTCGGAAGCAACGAACATTAACACATCTCCAAAATGTCCAAAATGTAATTCTTAAAGGACTAGGAGACGTCCTGTCTAAATTGAGAATATAAAGCCACTTCTAGCAGAAATAGACAGGAAATAGTAGAAAGCTCTACTAGCGCACATTTTGTATAATAGAATGGCGGGGAGTGATGATTGAAATCATCATTAACCAGTTCTTTTCTCCTACTCATAAGTACATCTCCATCACCCGTCACCGTTCACCCCTATGGACATATATCGAAAGTTCGTCTTTTGAACTCTTACATACTGTTAACATCGCTAAATACCTTCATAATAATTTTATAACCGTTTAATAAGTTGCTAAATGAGCGTTCTTTAAGATATCGCACACGTATCGGGTTACACCGGTATCGCTATCTCGTGTAACGGATGCAGCTGGTTCGTACTTAGTTGCATAAGCGTGTAAAAAATACTCAGCATCCTAGAACACTTATAAAGGCTATTAAATGTAATACTAACGTTTATCGGCCATTGGTCATTTGGAATATAAATATCCTGTCGATGTAAATTCAATGCGCTACCGTTTTTACTGCCGACCGCATAAACAACGCTATATGATTTCCAAACATAAAGGTATAATTACTGAACTTTTATATGATTAATTAATGAAACACTCAGGGAAAATCAAACAGTATTGGATATGGACGTCTTCATTAAACTCTTGACAATTATTAGAACCGTCCCACTCCCAATACATCCATTGCTACTTCCTTGTGCAATACATATATGATACTTGTTGGCTCGGGGCAGTTCATACGTGTTCATACACGGCGTAGGTAGGCCTTCTGCAAGGGCCGGTGATATGGTCAAGTTTGCGAGAGTATCCTGGATGAGGGCGGCCAAGGCCGGATCGTCCTGGAGATATTTCGGAGAGGCCTACGCCCAGCATTGGGCAACATATGGCTGACATAATAACAATGATACTTTAATGTGTGGACATACACGTAATGAGGAATCTCCTAATACTTCGTCACTGTCTATAGTCACAGATCGTAGCCTATACTATAAACTATCAATTACATTTCACTTTATCTCACCTCAAAGTGACCACAAATCACGTTGTCTAAATAAAAGTATATTCAGTTACCGCACGCATGTTACATTTGTTACCACTTAAACATCCTCATTCTAAATTATCCTTACAAAAGTAAACGACTGAGAATTGATGAGGTACTATAACGAATGCATTTGCTCTGTGTTCAGTGTACAGCGCGTCTGTGTTCAGTATAAAGCGCGTAATGTACAATCGCTTTAATTCGCGGTATTCCAGTTAGAGAAAATTTCTCTGCACGCAACGAACATGAACTATGTTGTTCACAAAACACATAATCGATTTATTTCGATCAAATAAATACTTTTGGTGATAACCCTTACGTTTAACATCTTTCTGCTTTTGTCCCAACGAAGAGTTTGCGCGGTGTGCACTAGTCTTTCGTACATTAATACCAGTCGACATCTCGAAAATTAACTTCATCTTTTGTCCTCTTTCATATATTATGCATGTTTATTCTTATAACTTTGTGCGTCGGATTTATATATATTTATTGTGTTAAATCGTACTGGTGTTAAGGTATAGCTTGAAGGGCCGAATACCGCGAGCGTAGCCGACTGTACATTGAATATAAATAGCGAGGTGCGGGGCGGCTGGCGCGCGATATATCCTGCTGACGATAACGCTGAGATATCTCGACTGCGGTGGTCCTTTTGCTTTTTTGCAACATATCGTTTGTATCATAGCGGAAAGCGTGGGCATTTGAGATTAATCGTAATTGGTTCTTTTTGTGCTGAGTCTAGAAAGATGGCAATACGTTTTGTCGTCTTGCGCCAGGACTCATATATTAGGTTGTAAAAATTAAAAAAAATAATAACTAAAAAAATAATTTAAAAAAATAATAATTTTATTACACCTGTAGTTAGGTAAATTAAAAGAGTTTATTTGTTTTCATTTCATTTAATTTAAATAAGAATTTCAATTCAATTTCAATTTGAGACCATATCTTAATCCACGGTTATCTTAACTCATATAAAAATGAAGGATACATTCTCGACAGTTATTAAATCAAAAAGAAGTCACTGGCATCGTGATGTTCGTTAGTCAAGGGCGGGCATTAGCAGTGCGCCGCCGGCCCACGCCGCGCCGGGAAAGGGCAGAGAGAAGACGCGACTCTCTCACTGACAAACAAGGATAGTTCGTTCGAATTCATTGAACTGTTCACTAAATTTACATCAGAAAGGGAACTAAACCATTGCAGTCCATCAAAATGGTAACACTAAATAGTATAAAACCGATGCTAATAAGGAAGCACACGTCAGATCATACCTCGTAATCTTCCTAAATTAAATTCGTAACTTTAAAATTGGTTTCAACACTAACTGCTTTATTCAATTATGTATCATTTACATCAATTTTGTATCAAATTACTACAATTTTAACAATGGAGATGATAGGCTGCCGTTAAAACATCTATATTTGTAACACGCGAGGTAAAAAATCGTTTAAAACAATATCTGATGTTAGAATAAATGAAGCGAAATAATAATCATTACTGTAGTGTACCGCGGGTCACGTTACATCGGTCGGTTATTCGAAGGTCGAACAATGTAGGTGCAACGAAGATCTGCTCCCACGGTCTCGCGACCTCCGGGGCTACAGTTCACGTGGGCAAATGAAATCAGGCGGATCAATCATGCAACAATCACCATCATGTGTGTACTCTATCGGGCTGCGGCCAACTCTTACCCGTCACTGCGCTTGCTTCATTTTGTTACGATGTTTAGCGCGAACAAATGATTGGCCAACGTTTGTTATAATCGCCAACGTTTTGGCAAATGTCGTAACATAATTGTCTGATACTTTTATGTGTTCTGTGTTATACATCCCTATTTAATGTTTCATCGAAATCGCGAAATAAAATTTTGTTTCCGTTTAAAAATACATAGTGATATTTCTTAGTTCAAAGCAAAATGACTAAACATATACAAATATACAGATCCTTAGAGCTTTGCCTCTTGAGACCTTCTTATTTTAATTTTATTGACACCAAATTTTAAAAGAGTTTAATCATTAAAAAAAAGAAGTCCACTAATCCAGTAAAAAGTAAAATTTTCTTATACATACTTACGTTCAAATTTTTCACATATACATCTTTTGATGTGCTACAAATGAGAATATTAAATTGTAGTCACAGGTGTGTCGAGCCTTCAATTAACAGAAACATCTTTTGTCAGATTGTTGACGAGACGCGGCGGAGAGGGCAGAAAAAATCTCGCGTTCTTGATTCTTTGGCAAACGGATATTGCGAAGTCAACAAAAACCTGGTGACTTGCAAGTAACGTGAATTAGGGTCACCCGGGTCACGGGTACACTGGGCGACAAAGTTTGTGCTTTGACCTTCGGTGTGTTGTAATACCATTTGGAAAAAGTGTTATTACAATTGTATTATTGTGGATGAGATTATGGAATCTTTTTTCTTAGTACCTCTTTCCACTGACATTCTAAATATAAATCGATTTGAAACGATTTTGATTGTTTGAAGCATAGCTTAGTCTTAATTTGGTTACTGTATACAGTTTTTTACGTAATTTTATTAAGAACAATTAAAGGAGGAACTAAACAAAATGCTACTGAACTCCTCTGAGTTCAGTAGCATTTTGTTTAGAGAGTTTAGAGTCGTTTAATTGGTCAGGATTCCTGAATCTAGATTTAGTAATAGTAATACGACGTGATCACTAAGTGTAAATCAAACCCGTTACATAAGTCTCCAGCAAACAAAACACAAACGAAGTGGTACAGGAGGTAATGACGACCAATCATAAATCCATTTCGATAACATCAAAGCCGAGGTGTCACGGCCAGATGAAATTGGCAGCGCGTTTGAAAATTATAACACCGCCGGTACACACTAGATGGCGCTGTGATAAAACTACGTCGCTCGCGCGCACGGCCTCAGATCACTAGGTATACGTCAATCAGTTTATGTACTGTAACCATGATTGAGAGAAAGAAATAGTATATTTTGATAACACAACGCATCTGTTCCTGTAGTGTTGCGGGTGTCCAGGGGCGTCGATGATCACAGTATTCCTTTAACCTATATTCTTTAGGTAGTATTCTTTGATTATTTCTTCGTTCGTCAACGCGGAAAGTCCGATACCCTGTGTTATATAGAAGTAAAGTGCGTTATTTTGCCATCCATACTTTAAAAAAATTGCTTGCAATTCTAATGTCTAATGTTATCCGGTATTTCAGGTTTTGTGGCCACCTTATTCTAAGACATCAAGTGCACTAATGTCGGTACATTAAGATTAAGGACACATCTAGTTGCTTTACCGGAGATCGTGTTTTTTACGCTGCTATTATATTTTCAATGCAACTGGTGTGCGTGTCTGCGGCGCTGTGGATGCGGCTCTTGATGTGCGAACTAGACTTGTTTTAACGCGAAAAAACTATGTCTTAAATTACTATGTTGTTTTTTTTATTCTAAAACTTTTGTGTACATGATAAATATGAAGTACATATTTATGTATTTATTAACGTAATTGTTTCGAGCCAAAATATATTTCTAAAAGATTAGGTGTTGTTGGTCTCTCAGTTCAAGAATTAAAAAAAAATAAAAAAATAGTAGCCTATGTGTTCTTCCGGACAATGTTCTACATTTATATTCATCCATCCATTACAATTAGTAAGATGTTTTACATCGTACGATTAGCTTCTGAGATATCACAATGATAATTTCGCTGATGATACTTCCCAGTCCATGTAGATTACAAGTAACATGTCACATCCATAATCCTATATTCGTAGATCCTTGTACCACACAGACAGCAACGCTCGCAATCGGTCACCTTGACTTTTCCCGATCGGTGTACAATAATTTGACATAATACCGCATCCAGCATCATTACCTACTATTATTACATCTCGGTGCGCAATATTTCACAATTACAGTTATACTTTATTATATTAATTTATATCATCTCGACCTCACTCTAGTGTTAGAACATCGTGTACTACATTTCAATGTAATCGCTGACTTCAATTCAATATAACATGCATTCAAACTTGTATGTGTTGAACACGTAGCTACGAGCGGTTACCACTGACTTCTTCAGCGTATATCAAAAATGTAACCCAAATTGTTCCTGCATATATCAGCTACTGTCCAGTAAAAATCTCGTCACAATCTGTCCTGACATTTCAGAAATGATTAAGAACAAACACGAATTTGCAGACAGATAGAAAAAGTTGGGTTGAATTACAATCGACGCAAAAACATCTTGTTCGCGAATAACGATTTTTTTAAATAACTTACAGACACTTGTACTTTTTAAAGATCTATATGTACAATTTAATAGGGTTTACCATAAAGTGAATTCTGTCGAATATGAACTGTTGGACCGTAACATATGCTTACGTAATAGTCTCAATCAGTTAAATTTGATTTCCATATCAGTTACAGAACTAATTTCTACAACACGTGCTGTGTAAATAAATCAGATAAGCAATGAATGTACTTTCAAATTTAACAAGACGTAAACAAGAGGTCGTGTGGAGGTTAAAAGAGGCGATGAAAAAAATTGCATTTTTACACAACAAAGTTCATGTAACGTCAATCAGAACGATGATTAATAGGTTAATATATCAGAAACGGATACATTGAAGTGGATAGAGGATTTTTAACATTTACTATAATTGGCCTTAGATGGCTATGAAGGTAGAGGAAGACCGAAGAAGGTGGGATTGGATTGTGAGATAGACAATATGCGTAAGAAGTGTTAGTTCAGATATGAGAACAGGAAAAGAGCAGGTTAATGATGACGATGATGATGGCCTTAGACATGGGGACGACGCCGCAAAATTAAGGAAGTCCTCGAAATACTTAGCTGACGTAATTAAAAAAGATCTCAAATAGAAACAAACCTCTAAGAACTGTGTTGTCACGAAAATGAAGACTTATAAAACAACTTCAAACAATTGGGGAAACACATAGTATGACAAATCTTTTAATTTAGATAATTACGAGTAATTCCACGCCCAGCTATGGCGATACATCACTAATGTGGCGATGATGATGATGATGAATACAAAATATATATTGTTAGTAAAACTTCAAAACAATAAATTTTAAACTTTATTGAACAATAGTAAATTTAGTAATTTATTAAACATTTCTCGACACGTTATCTTTAAAGAAACTTATCACACAGTAAAAATTGTTCTTCTTTAACGCATA
This sequence comes from Papilio gigon, assembly GCA_027563995.1. Lineage (NCBI taxonomy): Eukaryota > Metazoa > Arthropoda > Insecta > Lepidoptera > Papilionidae > Papilio > Papilio gigon. The sequence continues at coordinate 582,160 of JAODUI010000004.1, forward strand.
AATAACGTATCAACGAATCAAAATAAACACCGAAGTGTAAACGCTCATAGAATATTTACGCCGTTACTGTCGTTCAGCTTACGATTTGTCAGTGAATTAGTTCCAATTTATGTTCCGGGGCTGGCGGAGAGCTGACGAAAATTGGGATTTAACTTAATAGTGAGCTGTGTTGTCGATAACTGCGTGTCGTGTTTTGACAGGCGGCGGCGAGGCGTTCAATACGTGAACCTTTGACTATAAACTAACGGACTGGGAAAGGTATAGCCGTTGTAATAACTTCATTCTGTCACTTCTAGTGAGGTTGACAATCACACATGTATATAACGTGTTAACATTTATGTAGCGTTTAAATGTTTTTGAAAGGGGATAGTGTGCATTGCCATGTCCTGTCTCTTTAAAGTCAAAGATCGGTCGAAGCCAGAGGGTCAAATGATGCTCATATAAAAACCAGTGAATGGTCTACTTTAGATAAGACAAGTCGGGTGAGAGCGCCCACGCTTCCTGCTCGAACTTTACTGTCATTTATTGTATAATGATTTGACCTTTTTTCCTTTCAAATATCCCGTTAGACATGTACTAAAGATATTTAATAATTTCGTTACCTTATTATATATTGACGGACAGCCTTGACTTGTAAAAGGTAATTAATTTTACAAGCCTTAGGAACTTTAATTTGACATTAATTGTCATTAGCACGTCAGGCAAGTATCCAGTTAGAAGAAATTGATCTTCTTTCTATCTAGTGTAGTCACAAAAAAAAATACTAACACAATCCTTCTTCCACAGTCTAGTGCTGTCGATTTAAAAGATAAAGAAATATTATTAATACTAGCTACTCCCGTTCGGGTTCACCCGATAGTCGCATAACAATTATTACCACTGGACACACCTCCTAAGTTTGATACCTTGTTAATGTAACCTAAAACCGTACGTAAGTGTAGGGTTGTTTCTATAAAAACAATTATTCAAATCTGTGCTGTGGTTACTGCGATCTTACATAACGAAGAATCAAAAGTTTGCATTTTATATGATAGTGTTGATTAAGGGTATTTAAATGGCGTTTTTATTATTAAAAGTAACGGCTGTAGCGCGGTGGTGTAAAATATAATTCTGCCATTAAACGACTTTCATATTCTCATTGAAAGAGTCTATATTTCTCCTCTCCGCCGCCTCTGCGGCCCTCTGCCGCCCTCCGCCGCGCGCCGTCGCGATGATAGAACGGTAACACGGACCACCCATTTGCTGGACTACGCTCTGCTCGTATAATTTATGCTGCTCTGATAAGATAGACTAATATGAACATACCTCTAACTTGATGACATTTCATGGCATCGGGAACTTAATGATTATAATTACTTGGATTTTATTAAATTGTATTTTAGTAGGATTCCATAAAATTGTGATAAATCACAAATAATTAAAAAAGTTTTATTCTGCTGTCTATTCAAAAATTGTAAGTTATTTAAACGATTTTACATTTTCACAATTTTACAAAACTTACTTAGATAGAAGTGTACATAATTAAAATAAATGTTTTGATACATAATATAATGACACAGAGACGCTATCACTCAGTGTCATGATTACATAAGTATGTTGAGTCAACACTGCGCCGTGGTTGCGGCGCGAGGCACAAAAAGTTCGACATTTTTTCGTTTCATATTCTTGTTTTTTGAATTTATCATTTGTTTAGTTTGTGTTGTACATCTTTTCTATAGTTAATTCATCAATGAACAATTAATAAGTATTATAAAATAATTATAAGTCATATCCCTATAATTCTCACTTCGGCTGCCATGTTTATCGTTGCAATTGGATTAAACGATTTTTTTGTGTCCTAGTCCCCGCGGCCGGCCATTGTTCTTACGAGGCGCGTTTGTTTGTCTGTGTGCTAATAAGCTGTAATGTGATACAATACCTCATCCCGATAGCGACACCAGCTCCGTAGGGGATCAAATGTATTATGACAATGGGAATAAGATTAAAGGAAGAATAATTTTACATCGAAATTGATAAAGTAAAGGGTGTTAGTTGTGACTTTTGAAATGATCATATATGTTATAAAATCTTTAGTTCCATTTTTTTCATTATTATCATAGCGCCAATAGCCTAATGGTTAAGGGTACGGACTACCGATCTAGCAGTCGTGGGTTCGAACCCCGCCATTCGACTAGTGTCATAAATCATATCCTAACACAAGATTTTTCAAGATTACCTAGATGCTTACACGAAATATTAGTAAATTAACAAAAATATACAAGTATTTTTCTAAATCATAATTATCAATTTGAATTTTGTACTAAAACTTACAACTTCTAGTTTAAGTATTTTGTTAACTAATTAATAATTTCAATATTGATTTATGAAATGAATTATCATTAATATATATTAATCGTTTAAATATCTGTCAATTACTTGTCACAAGTGACAGCCCTAGTTCGTCACATTCGGTCACAAGTTCCAAGAACGCATTGTGCGAATTCGGTCGCCGCATAAATTTGACTATCGAAGTCAGATCGGCGCCGATAGCCGCGTGATTGTAGGTATTAAGGCTTTTTGGTAAGCGGAGGCTTCAATCGCATCGCTTCCAATCTGTAATTTGTGAGCCGCGTCGAAACCGAACGGGATCGTGTGGCCCAATTGTAATAACCCTCAATCAATGATACTGTGTGCCCATCAAAGTACGTAATAGGCGAACTGGTCGTAATTAATCGATGTAATCGATTCTCGGAATCGACATTTTTCTCGAGAGAAATTTTAGTATCGATTGCGTGCGGCTACCGCAGTGGCAACTTTTATGGAACAGATAAAAATATAAATTTATCATATTAATTAATAGCCTCGTAGACTTCTCGTAATTGTAACTACTTGTGTAACGGTGAGTTCCATTAAGGCACAAAATATATCATCTGTACTTAACTTTGTTATTTACATGTCTTGTCTACCAGATGTCGCTCGCAACTTCAGTCCCGCGAAATTAAAAAAAAAACTTAGCAAGTATCGTATGCGCTATTTCTGACAGTAATCTGTCTCTGTGACTAATTTCATCCAGAATTGTTTAGCTGTTTTGGAGTTCCCTGTTAACAAACAGATATCCAAACATTCTTATCATAATAACAGCAAAAAAACATTTAATTTGTATGTTATATTTTTCTACACAAGTATTTCAAAGATGCAAACTCGTATTTATATTTTTATGTTTAAAGTTTATTCAAAAAAACATTATTCTAGTTTGTGACCGTGTATTCGGCACGCGAGGTGACCGCGTACTGAAACGATATTTGCTATTAGATCATTTGATTTAGTATTGTTAAATCGAGTAATGTAAAGTATTGTAACTAATTCAACTAATCTATTATTTGATCAATACTTAATCAGTGCTGACTTCGATCTAGTTAGGTTGCATAAAGTCATTTAATTTAGTAACTTATACTAGTTTACTTGGAAGAAAAACAAATGACGTCTTTTGTGTTTCAGTCAGATTTGTTACTAAATAATACAAATTTGGGAACATTGGTGGCGCAGTTGTTAGGCGCTTAACTGGACCGGACTCGACTCGACGGATTGTCCTGGTTTAATTTACCCATGCTTTTTTCGTGTTTAGAATTTCGTATGTTCATTTATCCGACGTTATTACGGTGATGGGAAATATCGTGATGCAACCAGCATATGTCTGCGAAGAAATTCAAAGATATCAATCAACTCACTCGCACTGAACTAGCGTAGTTAACTATGACCTAGTCACCCCTAATTATAAAGAAGTCGACGAACCCCACAACGGGGACGTATAAAGAGCTGATGATGATGATGATGTATACAAATTTATTTGTGTATTAATTTTCTTCGCAACAACCACATCTTGGTTGTTGGGTTATGAAGTGCATTTGTGGAAACGTACGTTACACCAAATGAAGTGTAAGATTAGTACGGTGTTAGGATGGTCACTGGTGCATTCAACTTGGTCACGTCGAGCGAGCGGAGTTCATTGTAGAATCGCATAAATTATCAGCACCGGCCGTCCATATCCATCACTCGATCAAAGCGAACTTATAAATCACCGCCAGCGACGACAATTAATCAATCGATTCACTCGATTGATACAATTCGATTCATCTCTCGATTAGACTGATTCGATTCGGCGCGAAACAATCGCCTCGGAGCTCACTTATGAATAATTCCCTATCAATTATCTGTATGTGATTTACAGCGTCAGTAAAACGTTGCAAGGCGCAGAAATGGGTTCAGCTTAATGATTTACTAGGGCTCAATCACTGCCCGCAATAAAGTCGATGTGGAAATTTTATATGAAGCTTTAGTTGGTCATTTAACTTGATATTTATTACTATATATTGCATTATTTTTCGTATGAATTTAGGTGTATAGAACAATTTGAGTAACAACACAATTTAGCATGATTTCGGCGTGACTCAAAAAGGTATGAAGAAACCAATTATACTTTCGTTTGATACTGTCCTGGCAATCCTCTCTAGTCTCGTATATATCAACGCATAGACATATGTCATTAAATTATGTATCTTAAAAATATGGAGTTAGTTATTTTTAAATATACGTCGAACGCAGTAACCATGTTGACGAATGCAATGTTACAACACATTTAACAAAAATCAGCTGTGGCGTTTAGTTTGCATTGTCTAGCGGCCATCGCCCACGCCGGCTCCAGATAAATTATTAATATTGAATTTGTAATGACACATAGATTAATACGCGCGCAGAGAATTGCATCAAAGTTACCAATAAATATGAACATAACATACAAACACGGATTGTTTTTATTCTTATAAATACCACAGCCCAAAAAATCAATGCTGTAATGAAAAATTATCGTTTTCAGTTCCTTCGCAAAAACAGATACTGTTCCGAATTCCATTTTTTTAATAAGAAGAATTACTTATACTTATTTTATCACTACAGCTAAGCTCTAAGCTAGTGTTAGGATATGGTTTACAATAGTCGAATGGCGGGATTCGAACTCTCGACCGTGTGATCGGAAATCTTTACCTTAACCATTACGCTACGTTTGAGTTAAATTGATTTATTTTAATGTTTAAATTAATAATACATTTAAGATTTTTAGTTTTTGAGTTCATTTAGTTTATATTCGTGTTCGTTATTGAATCAGTGAAATGGCTTAACATTTAATAATAGCTCGTTAGTCTTTAGTCTATAACCGTTTGTGTAGAGCATTGTTAGTCACCGTACGACAATGGCCCCACGTCTTTGTAGCACACAGTACGTATATCTTACGCTATCGGCCTCAGCTAGCGATTTGCATAATTTGACACGAGTAATGCTCTAGTACTGGAATAATATAATCCTCGAATGGTAGCCAAATCGTATTAGAAACACGACGTACAAGCTACTGAAATTAGATTTGGGTCAATGATTATAGACAGGAAGTAAAATTGTACTATGTCTACATTTGTTCGTCACTGCCTACATATGTTGCTCTCTTTAGAAGTTCGTTTATATTCTAAATAAACCTAGCCAAAACTAACTTCACAGGTATCTTTGAATTTCCTTTCAAATATGTTGATGTACATTACGATGTTTTCCTTAACCGTTAAAACATCGGATAAATGTTCATTTCATCATCATCATCAGCCTTTGTCTGCCCACTGTTGAACAGCCTTGTACAAATGTACATACGAAATTCAAACGTAGAAAAACACATTAGTACACGGGGATTGAACCTGGACTATTTCAGATCGGTTTAGAAAAACGTTTATCAGTTGCGCTACCGACACTCTAGCTACTTAGTAACTGAAATCAATCAAGTAATAAGCATGTTAAGGTGCTGACAATGATTTTCTTAATCTCTCGACCTTATCTCGGGTTCCCAGTAAGTGACCCCTAATAAATAAAGATTTTTTTTCTCTCAACCAATACCGAATCTATAGATTCCATTATTTACGGTTCTCGTCGTCAACAAATCATTGCTTTGTGAATTACTTTCATACTGTATTGGATTTAAAGTCGACGAAGTGCTAAGATTTATGACAAAGATCGTACACCTATAAATATGTGTGTTTAATACTAGAAGTGATTTCGTTTCGTATGTCATGCAATTATTATTTAATACAACACCGATCGTGGCTATCTTCGGAGGACGCCTACGCCTATCTTAGCAACATGTGTCTGATATGATGATGATGATTTTTAAAGATATTTGGGTATGATGATTTTTTTTAATTTCATAAATTAAAGCATTTATAATATGTAAATTGTGTCACAAAGTGTTTCAAGTCATTTTATTTACAAAATAATTGTAGATTACCGTACATTGTGTATTATAGTTATATTAATCTCATTAAAATAATTTATTTAATAAACAACTAAAAAAGATTTACACCATGTTCTAATAATGTAATCACCAAAGTCAAGTCTTCAAAAGTATTACGATTGCGTGAAGACACATCTAGTCGTCGAAACATCTTTGGCATTGATTCAAATGAATGTCAAAATATTTTCACCCCTCGCCGTTTGTAGGTTAAGTGAAGTGGGGAACGTTTTGTAGAGTATTTGTTTGATAATTTTATTTATGAAGCGTAAGCAAACCAATGGTACTTCTATAGTCTTTTAACTGCTTCCTTTTAATATTGGAATTTATTCTAAAATGACCTTTATTCCAATGACATAAGTTCCATCTTCGATATGTTAAAAGAAAACATAAATTTGTTAATGCACTTCTTTTGCAGTCTATAAATAAGGTTCGGTACAGAATTGTAACAATTGAAAAGTTGAAGATCAGTTATTGTGTAGGGCGCGACAAATCTTTTCAACAGTTTGTTCCGCCCCTTAAATGACGAAATAATTGGTAAATTCGACTTTTATAGCAATTTAAATGTGGAAAGGAGAACTTAGTTATCTTTCAATTCTTGAAGGACCCTACGTTGTACTATGTAATATCCCTTCATTGGTCTCATGTCATCATCATCATCATCACCCTTTGTTTACCCACTGCTAAAGATAGGCTTGCATCTTCCACGGCATTTCTATCATTTGATCGTATAAAACAACAAATTTGTCTGTCAACATAAGTGATAGTATGTTTGTACGTCTGGGAACTTATACACCATGTCCTAATTAACATAAGAATTCACTTACAATATGCGAATTATCTTAATTCCCGATTCTACAGCCTGAGAAATAGTGTTGAACCATTGAAAAGCATTAAGGTAATAAATTTCAAGGCAAATAAATCACGACCGGGCCAAGGTTATTCCGCCAATATGTAGCGAATTTGAATATTTCAAAATTGTCATAACCAATAAATAATTTATAACATAAATACTATATCAGTTTGAACTGTAACGTAATATAGCCTGAAATTAGTATATCTGTCATTTTTGGTTATGAGTAAAACTACTCACAATAAAATTAAAGAAAAAAGAAGTTTTAAAAAAAGTTTTTCTTATCAAGTACTCGTCAAGACGAACTAAACGGCCCAAACTCGATGAGGTCGCGTCATTTAAATACAAAGGTCTTATAGCCATGTTCCAGCTCCATCATCAGATCAGCTGTATATCATAATATTGCATTGTCATGCGATTACAGACACGGTGAAGCTAAATGAAAGCTTGTAAAAACTACGTCTTACCACAAATCCTGTATTTAAATAAAAACACGTGGAGATGTCGCCTGCGCAGGTTCTATGAATGTTTAGTATTATGAAAAGGATTATAATGTATATTTACATGCATGTAAATAATGAGCAGAGTGGCGCAACGGAAGCGCACTGGGCTAATGTCCCAGAGGTTCGTGGATCAAAACCACGCTGTGCTGTGTTTTGTCACATTAAATTAAATTAACTGCTAATTTTAACTTTAAATTACAATTCTAATGATGTATTTAAATTGACACAAATTTTATTATTAGAAAAACTGAGATTTAGAATATTTAATTCGCAAACTTTTACAGTATAAATTACTTTACTTAAGTTAATATTTATTAAAAAGTTAGTAATCATGACATCTATTAAGTACATTGAACATCTTACATATTTATTAATAGTAGGGTAGTTATATTTTTTTAGCATGGCTGTTTTTATCAAAGTACTGTTAAAATATTTTTAGGAACAATTAACTACTACGTAATATGTTCAATGACACAGTAGTTAAATACCTCGTTTTATAAACTGCGTTGCATTAATAGTTGGATAGACATATAAAAGATTTTTAGTGTTTTTTTACATGTTGAGATAGTGGAACCCTGCCGTAATACAAACATTGAGATAGGTTAGGAACGTTTTATTTCATGAATTAATAGTACAACTAATTTATAACGCAAATATTATATAACAATATTAGGTAAGCATTATTGCATTCAGAGAGATTGAAATGTGTCGCCCACGCACCTAAAATTGTTCACACTTCTGAGAATACACGATCCGCTTCGGCATCCGCTTTTATTATAAGTATTGGCATGAACGGTATACAGATAAATTAAGTTGCATTTGAATAAACAGTCAAATAATAATCGCGATCAAATAAACCAATGGAGAAATTAATCCATACATAATAATTTCATTAAGTTCTTGCAATTCTTCATATCCATCCATCCATCATCATCATCAGCTGTTGTCTACCCACTGCAGGACTTAGATCTATTCAGTAATACATAATACCTAACACCTTCATATTTATCCAAGAACACAATTCAAATGTATTCGAAGCTCACAGTACAAAGTCAAACACAACTGAGTCGGAACTGTGTTTTTGTAAAACCAATATAAGGTCATAATGATATTGATTAATGGTAAATAAACGTCGGCCGCTTAAGATTATCTCTAGGCGTAACGTGCAGTACAAAAACCTATGTGAAGCGATGCTCGCCTAACGAAGTCGCATTGTTGCTCGCCGTATAGAACTCGAGTAAAGTCGAACACCCAATGTATTGCCGCATTCACAAGTCAGAAGAGTTAGCGGTTGACTGGTGAGTTGCAGTCGTCTTGCGCAATATTATAAATCCGATTAAAGGTTATCAATAGCTTCGAAGAATAACATAAGTAATGATGTACTGTATTCTTTCTGGCAGGAAAAATAAAGAGTCTAGAATTAGCAAACGGCATCGGAATTTCTTATCCGAAATGGAAATAACATACAAGTAAGAACGCAAAAGAAATCTAATATTGATTTTAGTGTTACATTAAATTTAAGTATTTTCATATTTCTGGGTTAACATTTCTTTATTAATTCAATAATTGATAAATTGAAGACAAAAATCAAAGAACCTATATTTGTAAAGCAGATGAGTATATTCGTCTCTAGCAACTTGGCCCGCACGTCAACAAATCCGAGCAAAATCGAACTGCCGTCCAACAATGGTCCGTCCTCAATACAAAATTGACAATAGCGCGAGTAAGAAACGGGGAATTTATCACCTACTGTTTCTCGCACGGACAGACTTCATATTCTTACACTGTGACTAAATTGCAGGGCGGCGGCCGAACGCTGCGGCTGCGGCTACTAAACGCTCGCTTTCGGACTTAGCCAGATTTTCCTTTTTAATTAAAATATAATTGAATACTCAACGGATTGATCCTAAAGCTTGTTCAGTTTTTGTTTTATTTCCAGTGTCAGCAGGTGCCAAGTCAATTTCGTGCGCGGATACCTTTTCAGTGTTGTATCTTTTGTGTTATTATTTTAAAATTTTTGAATTTCCCGTTCTTTATTTTTAAAATCCTTGTAGCTAATTGATTTGTTAAATTTATTCTTTAACCAACCTTTTTTAATATTCATAACTTCTTTAAACATACTAATATTAAACATATTTTTATATTAGTAAACTAATAATTTTGTGCTTGCAATTCATGTCTGTTTTTTACGTTGTAGCTAGAATTATTGGGATTGCAAAAAAATATTTTGTCTTGGAACTGATTGCGCGATAAATAAATTACTGGTCGGAACGATTCGTACAGATGTATCAATGATAATAAAAACTCTAACATCAACATGGGAGATAAGATCGGCACCTGGTCGGTCGGCGGGTAGTTTGGAGCAACACATTTCGATGGGTCGTTAGTGCCCACACGTTTTGTTATAAACAGATGCTCAGCAACAATACGCTGGGTATTCGGTAGGCGGTGACGGCGTACGCATTGTTTACGATACGCTTTGGAGACAGTAGCGATGGTGACGAAAGAATCATATGGATTTTACAAAAGAATATTCTAGTTTTTTTTTCATATTTAACGTGCTTTTATAAGCATCACATTTATTTATAAATGCAATAAATTCTTTGAATATGTCTATCGATTAAAGATGTAATTGTGAAAAAATAATTTCGGCACTGGCATTTTACTACTCAAATACCGTCTCAAGACAGTGGCTACTTAAAATAAAAATTATGCTGCGAAATATACAAGAACAGGTTATCCGCTTGTCAGTCGTTGCTCAGCCCCGAGATGATAAGTAACACTCCCAATTACTAAGTCGCGCCGCCGACACTGAGACGTGTCTAACGAGCTGTCAACAGTAAATTATAAAGGTGATGTTCGCACGTCATGTTAAGGAAAATCTTCAACGTACACTGTCAACTTGATCGTTCCTCTAGTTCACACTTCATATGTCCGTATTTTGTTGTTTTAAACAACACTCTATAGTACATTAGTCAATACACTATCAGTAATAATCTTAGACTGATAGTTACACGTTGCACATTGTTTGTATCAAGTTATTTCAAATTAAGTTTTACTATATCAATAATCTTACCACTGTATGCCGCAGATATCGTTGTAAGGTAGCGTACATTTAAATAATAAAAAAAACATGTTTAATTCACATTACTAATAGACTATAACTAACAAGTGTGATAGTCAATTTAGTTTTTTTAAGTATTCGTGATATTTTAATATTTTCAATTTCCTTCCAAATAGCCAACAATAACTAAATGTTACGAATTTTCTCATTTTGAGAGTCGAAGTCATGTCCATAAGTTGTTAACCGAAGGCAATAATTTCTACAAATTATGGTATATTATAGAAGAATGGCAATAGTAATTTATCTTCGGTGGCCACAAAGACATCGGAAACATTGTTCAAAATATTGACACGTTTTTGTTCAAACGCGATTTGGGGTCCTCTGGACCCCCCACTTAACATTTTATTGTCGCAATATCACCTCGCATGGGTTCAAGTTGTAATATGAAGCGGGTAAAAGATTTAAACTACATTATAACAGATTTACAAGGTGAAATCAGTTAGCCCATAAACACAATATGAAAGCGGTTAGTGAGACAGTTTGGTCATTAAAAATTTGACAATTTCATTATTAAGACGGCTAAGGACTGTATTCAGTGGAGGCCAACGGGCGAGGCATCCAGCAGTTGCCTACCAAAAGCCGCTGATGATCAACTCAGAGCCATACTCTTAATAGGAGTTTTAATACTTATCTCATTAGTGAATAATATATCGAACATCCTATATAGTACCCGCTGTCGCTTATAAAATGGGCTTCCAAAATTTGTGCATTGACTGGTTCAATATTTTGAGAGATCGTGTCAAATGATTCCATTATTTCTTTATTGTACTCCTCTTTGCAACTGTTCACGTATTGAGTGTCACAATTGCGTGTACTATTTATGACATAATTTCTTTAATATATTCGACCTTGTTACCATAAGATAAGGTATGAATTCGTTTGATCGCCTGATAATGTATTAAACGATTTGAACTTCATACATTGAATAGCGTTACTTTGAATTTCACAAATTGCGAATGTATATCTTCGAAGTCATTCGTCAAGGTACTTAAAGGTATTGTGAATTATGTGACATTGTCAGTTGTGAGTCACTTTATGTTCCGTGTCGTGTCACATACGAACCGCTCTTTAATTCTGTTTAAAAAGACCATTAAAATGACTGTAATAAGAATGTACGTTTTTATTTAAACCGAGAGATTGTCAGCAACATTAGATACTTAAAAAATACAACCACGGTCTCAGTATCTGCCAATGAAAGCCATAATAAAATATTATGTATGGATGGATAGACGTTTTTAAAAATGTAATTTTGCATGTCTAATAATTTAGTCGAGTTCTGTCAGGAAAATTAAATATTTTATGACACCATACTCGCCTTGTCGGCTTCTACTATCGAAACACTGCTATAAAATATTGTTGTTTTGGTTTTAACAACATGGTTTGGGCATTGAAAACTTACGGTTACCCAATAAATTATGTCTATCTATAAACCACTGATGTTCGGAAAAAATCAATGTCCTTTTTTGTAGTTATCACGAATGTAGGTCTTTGGTTGCAAAAAATGATCTCACGATCGTCAAGAAGGGATGACCCGAAAACCCGAAAACGATAAAACACAACAAAGCATGACGTTATTAATCAAAATATTGATCGCAAAAAACGTACACAATTCGTATTTCGAAATGTAAACAAAATCTCTTAAGTGAAAAAATAAGCAACAACTGTTTAAAGATATGCCGATGTAGATTTACTGCGTCCAGTGTAACATGATTGCGTGGATCTTGCTCTTGTAATAGTGATCTATGAAATAAAAAGGAATCTAAGCTAATATATTTAGTATTTGCGTGATCTTGTACCTTATAAGTTTGAAGTTTTTTTGAATGTAAGTATAGTTAAATTCCATCATCGTCATTATCAGTCTAAAGTCTGAGGTAGGCCTCCTACCTGTGAATTGTTAGAAAGGCAGTACGAAAATAGCTGTATTTTACTGTAATGCAATACGTAAATACAGGTTGTCTGCCCCCCAGGTCCCTGATCCGAAAATATGTTAAGGGGAACGAGAGGGGGGGATTGCGCCTCTTAAAAATACGAGCATATATAAATATATAGAGGTTCTGTTTGTCATTTGTAATAACAGAACCCTATGATAATTTACAGATCTCCAAAAGCTATGAAATAATTTTTGATCTTTGTCTTCCGTTTTGCCCACTGCCCACTGCCCACTGCCCACTACTATATTGAATTTATTGAGACAACAATAAAATACGGCGCGAGATATAACATTCTAAAATTAATGACACGTTTCGCCCTCCGCGGCCTTTGTTCCGAGTATACCCCGTCTGTGTTGGTTCTTTGAAATCTAAACTTGGCTATAGTTTGTTTTTTCAATCAATAAAATATCGAGAAACAAAAAGCGAGCGCAGCTAATACAAATCAAACCTGCTGCTATCGTTGTTGAGGCAACGCAAATTATTTCAGACGATGAATGCGGCTTCGGTTCGTAAGAATACCCTTCCATTGATTTGGTCTTATTTCTGCCAAACTTTGATCATCTGATTTCTTAAGAAAACAAACGATCATTTGTCAAATAAATTTGTTGTATTAAATTGAATCGATCGCCCTCTGAGCTTTAGATTGTGTTTTGATATGTTGTTTAAATCAAATGGATTAAAAATGTTCCTTAAAAATAATACAGGTATGCAAAAATAGTTTTAGAGTTTGACTATTGGGATAGGTTTTTTGTTTATTTAAGTCTATAACAGAGCTCGCATTATAAATGACTAGAAAAGTGCAAGACCATAATTTAATTGAACTGAAACGCCCATAGCTTAATGGTTAAGGTTACAGATTTCTGCTCATGTGGTCGAGGGTTCGTTTCGACTATTGTCACAAGCCTAGAGCACAGTTCTTACAGTACAAGAAATATTAGTATACTAGCTGACCCCGCGAACTCTGTTTCGCCTTAAAGGCAATAAATAAACAGACTTTTTAATTTATTAAGAAACACAAAAACAAACATTTCCTCCTCGGAAAAAAACGTTTGTATAGGAAATGGAAAAGGGCTATTTTTAAGGCTTTCACGGGAGTTTTTTTAATTTTTCTCACCTTTTAAACCTTCCCTAGACCTCCACGAACATTGCAAGACCAAGAGAAGATAAATCCGTTCAGTCGTTCACGAGTTTTAGCGAGACTAACGAACAGCAATACATTTTTTGTATATATAGTACATTAACAAAAATCAGCTTGTATAAAGTAAATCTTAAAAAGTTTTATTTACACCGAAATTACCCTTTTATTTGACATGTTCACAACATTAAAAAACCATACAAAGAAATACATTTACGAGTGAGATCAGAAGGCGATCTTCCCACCCTGGCGACTCCAGATCTGAGCAGCGATTTCCGCAAACGTTCGTTAACAGTACGGTTGCGTTTGACCGTAAAACGATGACAAAGTTTACCGCGGGTTAATGCTGTTGGGCTGGCCCAAGACATAAGAAATAATTTATTATACATTCAACGCACTACTGTTCACAAAAAGGCATTTCATAGACGATTCTTTATCTTAGCTAATTTATCATTATCAACATCAGCCCTTGTAATTTTGGACATGGACATAGGACAATTTTTTGATGACTCAAATGGCAAATTGCCAAGTCTACATTACTAATTATTCACTAATATATGAGAGTGAATGTCATACTACTGCTACTCTAATACTCAGAGTTCTGTAATGTCTACTCAAGCGGTCTCTTAATAAAGTTGACTTATAAATTAAAACTATTCACCATGACTGATTTTTAAACTATTTCCTTCGAGAAGCATGTATATCTCTTTCTCAATGGCTGGCAGCACCTTCCTGGTTCCTCTTGCGGATGTTCATCGGCGTCGACGATCACGTCCGTTTGCCTCTTATTGTTGTACAAGAATGAGACGGATCATGTTCATAGTTTTGATGTATACTTAGTTTTTTTTTTATTTCTGCCACAGTTGGACATTGCGCCACACTCTGTGAGAAGGCATGGTTATGTCAGTTTGTTTATTGCATCTTAGTTAGCGGGCTCGTAGTTTACGAGCTGTGCCGTGCGCTCGTGTAGGCAGAGTTTAACGCGGGGCCCTCGTAAAACCATCTCACACGTTCGAATCCTTAAACGTTACCCAGTAACTGTTTAAAGGCAAAACTAAATGTTACCATGTTTTTTATTTCATAAAATATTTGCAGATTTTTGTTAATTAAATAATAATTCTTTTGCGGCTCCAACTAAGGTATACGCTTGAGCTAGGATATGGTTTACAATAATAGAATGGCGGGGTTCGAACTCTCGACCTTGTGATTGGAAATCTTAACCCTTAACCATTAGACAATTGGCGCTTTAATATGTTATGTTAGTGTTGAAAGAAAAGTATACAACTGTTATAGTTATACTTTAGTATGTTAATAGAGCAATTTTCGTATACCATTTAGAGAATCCGCTTCATGAGCACCGCTTGCAATCTAACAGCGAACAAAACTAAATAAAAAAAATAAATTTACGTGTGGCCTTATCAATTAAAGCTGTTACATATTTGAATGCTGTTGCAGTGCTCGACTTTACCTTTTGTAGTCAAATCTGTTATCACTATGGGAATCCCTTAATAGATTTAATAAAATAATTCTACACTAATGGACTGTTAAAATAACCAATAAGCGATTTTAAGTATGTAGTAATTCGATTTATTGGTAAAAAATTCTAATAACATAAAGTAAACTTGTCAATTTATAAAAACAGTAAGAGTATTTAAAAAAATATACGAGCCATTTTATAAGGTCGCATTGTAAAAGTAGGTTGGGGTAAAGCGAAACTTCTAGCGCCATCTAGTAGCAAAGCTCGGCACTATTGCGACGACGACAAGATGTGACATGCGTCGTGGATGTGGCGCACGCTTTATGTAGAAATTTATAACCAAAAAAAAATATATATTTAAACCAAAGTAATGTTTTGACTCTTATTAGAATTTCCTTATATGATACAATTTCATATTTTTAATACATATATTGTTTTAATATTTTTGTGATTTGCACTTGTTTTCTTTTTTTGTAAGTCTATTTATATATTTTTTAATTCCCAACTGTATTGACACTTTAATCTCGTATCTTCTAATTAGAAATTAGTCTCATGAGTTTATTCATAATTTTAAAAATGTCTGAGCAGAGCTCGCATATTGTTTACTTTTCATATTATTTCCAGTGAGAAAATCGTTTCGACTCTTTTAAATTAATTAGCCCCTAAAAAGCCGCGAAAATACGTTAATTATTATTCTATTCTACAACTTATTCAATCAAAATTAGGTACGTTACGATATAAAAGATGCCCTACCCCACTTAGGATGACTTAGACACTATCCATTAAGATATGTACTAAGGTAAGTGACTTAAACCTTGAGAGCGTCAGTTAGCTTTCGCTACAAGTTTCATCAAAATTCTAATGAAATTACATATAATTAAAACGTCCAGACAAATTTACTTGAATTCCATAAGCACTACGACCGGACAAAATAATAATTTAACTTTACAGTTGGATACCTGTTCTGTGGACGCCGTTATGCAAAGATGTTCAGTAAACATAAAAGCTGGTGCTCTTCAAATGCCTCGAGTGACCTTTGCACTTTGAGCTGTCGTAACATCGCTAAACGTACCTGATTCGCGCTCCCTCTGCCGTCCATTCTTCGTGTCGTTCGATACTTTGATATTGATACTATGAGGTAACCGGATTGCTAAACGTACATATGAATATAAAGCTTGCTACTAAATAATCGCGTAAAACCTAACCAAGAATATATAAAAATTCCGGTCTGGAGACGCTTTAATACAATTTTCTATAAAAAGATATTAGTTCCATATTTTTCTGCAACATGGCGACATTTTTTTAATATTTCTGGTGAGACTTCGGAAGAGAGCATAGTGTTGCATGAGAAAATTATATAGTCACTTTCGGTACTTAGTTTTGGGAAGAATATCAATTCTAGAAATTTTGAGAATTAAATTGTTAATAGTGTTTATTACATCTGTGTACGTTGGTTCATACGTTTAATAACATCTACGTTGTATTAAAGGTAGTTTTTGAATAATAGATTTTTTTAAACAAAAGTTTTAAACTCCAAAATTTTTATTTCTGCTAATTGCGAGTAATGTCTACTAAATGAATTATGTACACATAACTGTTACTCAATGTGGTAAGCAGATACAACGATTTTGTTCAGTGTTAGCTGCGTTGCTTGCACAGAGACCCATCGCTTTTTCTACAATGATCATAAAACTAATTTGGCGATAAAGAAAGCGATAATAATGTAAAAAAACAATAGTTTTCGGACAGACATTTCGTAAGATTTGGAATTGCGATTCGTTAACTGTACAAAATATAAGGTATGAGTAATAAATTTGATATAATATGTTCCTTGAAGAGGCTTGTGGTATAAAGACGTAAATCAGGTAAACACGGGCCGCTTTGAAGTGCGAAATAAGATTGTAGGTCGCCATACCAATTGCTAGTAAGGCGGTGAAGAAACAAACACTTAATGCGTATTTATCGGGCATCTGTAATAAAATCTCGGCAACGGCATTAATTAGCAAGTAAATGGCATATGTCACAGATCCCCCACTAGCGGCGGTTGATCTACAAAACCCCCAGTTGGGGGGGAGCGGGCAGGCCCCCCTGTAACGGTACAGGCGGGGCCTGCAAACACACGCCAATCACGACAGACGCGCGCGCGCACGCCGCTCATCTAAACGAATGATCTAGCGTCCGTGTCATTTCGCGACCACCGGATTGGTCGAACATTAAACATTTTCGCCCGATGCTCATTTTCGGCGCGGCGCGATCTAGTTTCACGGAGCGCCCGCGCCGAGATTTATTGACATTTAACGCCTTATGTACGCGACTGTCTCGCCGTAACGAATGCGAACTTTGACCTACTTTTGAAATATTTACATTTTAACAGAAAACAATAAATCTATATCTTTATGTGGACCACGTGACAGCAAGGCCGTGTTAATATAGTAACACATAGTGCGAATTAATCGATAAGGGATCGGCAGGCACCTGCGCGAGCCCAGATGCATGCATCTGCCGAGCCGAGAGGACAAAATAGCGGCGCACAGACGATACGGTACGTTTTATGGTCGGACAGCGCATAGAGAAAGTAACGGTTCATCGGACGCGACCTTCCCACCCGGTGTCCGCATGCCGACTGACAGATGAGCACGGCTTAACCTCTGATAATAAGAGAAAACGGGACGAGTATAGGTGGGGAGCCGGTGTGCGAGCGAGAGGGGCGACGTGTCTTCTTCGGTGATCGCGAGGTGCAAGATGAGTGTACAGTCACATACGGGCCACATCCGAGTGAGGCTCGAGGACGGCTTCAAAAACGAACCGCGCGATTCGCGTTGCGCGTACGCACAGACGCGCGCGCTACTATTTTGAATTCGTATTTCGTGCGAAATTCGCAAAAAAAGACTTTTTAAATTTATAACATACTAATTTACGTCACATATCACAGTACAGTGCCGTCCAGTGGGTAATTACAAGTGTTACAGTGAAAACATGGATACAAGTACGTAAGAGTTAAGTGAAAAACATTCTTAAAATTTTCATACAAAATAAAGGAGGTCGGGGCGCGGGCAATTTTTATCCGTCAAAGTAAGTTTACTTTAAATTAATTTCTTTACATTTTATTATTAAAATTTCCAAGTACAAGTAAAATACTTAAAGTTTTAATTTATGTTTAAATATAAAATAATGATGTTCAAAATACGAGTTACCTACAGAGTCGACTTATTATGAACTAGTAATGCGGACAAATTTTAAAACGGACATAAATTGCTTCAATTTATTAGACACGGCGGTATGCGGCTCGTTTACTATAATATATATATTTTTAATTTAATATCAAGAGCAGTTTCACATTTAAATTTGAATATAGAACGTCGAAGAACATTCAAAGTGATTTGAAACAGAATTTATAGTTCTTTTTTTATTGGCCACACATTATTGCTGTGATGCTATTAAAAAAAAGGTCAAAGATCACAGCACCCTATTGTCTTAACATTTCACACGGGCACTTCAGAAGCGAAAGACCGTGGAAGATAAATAAGGAATTAGGTAATTACGACCTTATTGTTAATAAAGAGTGTGCATTTTTCGAACGTTTCCTTTGACATGATCAATAGTTCTTTCTCCGAATCATAACGTGCGGTGAGATATCACAATCAAGTGTATGATTGATTGCGTTTCATCTATGGATGGTAACGTATTAATACTTTTTATATCTGCTTTCTGTGACGTAGAACATTCTCGAGTGACGGATGTACGCTCGTCGTATTGGTCGCGTGTTTGTAAAGCTCTTGATAATAATATTGAGTGGGAATGTGTTGGCGAATCGAGACCTGAACACGTCTATGTTCGTCAAAATTATGAAATTTTAAATCAAATAATTTGAACAATACTATGCTGTATTTGATCACATGTGCTAGTCTTACTAATATTATAAATTCGTAAGTTTGCAACGATGGATTTGTGGTTACAGAAATTAAGATCATATGATTCTTATCTGGTTTCTGGTACCTCATTTATTGTAGAATATTCCACTACACGCTCGTCTTCTATAAGGTCCTAATATTATGAAGGTTGATCTTCAGATATTTATATATAACTCTAAACTCTTGTGGTTTTAACAAACTAAATGTAAGAAACGTGATTCGTGTCCAGCGTGGCAACCCGTGACCATGTCGCATGCTGTGCGAAATATCGGGAGCTCAAAGAAGCTAATCGCGGTTTCCTACAAGAATTGCACCTGATATATGTTTTCATATGATAATCGTACAGTTGTTTTTATGCGAGACACTCTGCTTATTCGGAACCTAAGCGATTAAAATATCACGTTGTTTTAAACTTACCCGGTATTGATCTACTTCGAATATTCATATATGGGGTTGATAAAGGATTTGACAAATAAGAATAAATGGAGATACATTTAAAGGTGCTAATAACTTAACTTACAGCCTGTAAAGTTAGAGTTAAAAAATTAGTGTCAGCCTACGTCTATTGTCGCCTATCTTGCGCCGCAAACATCAACTTATTTGGAGTACTTAACATCAAGCTTATAAGTTTAGTGTTGAAGAGCCTTTGTCTGCCCACTGCTGCACGTATGGATTATTACCATGTTGAAATGTAATATTTTATAAATAAAATTTTGTTCGAAATATTTATGAAAAAAATAACGCCTCAATGTTAAGTGCAGACCAATAAATGCTCGCGACTTTGTCAGCGTTGATTTCAAATAAAACCTATAATCTTTTCCCCTTCCCTTAACTACATTCCAGTAAATATCGTCAGAAACGGTCAAATACAATATGCACACGATTTTTTTCTGTATACTCTATGCAGAAACTCCAATTTCATTAATTGAAACAAATTACTGTGAGTGGCAGTTCTCCGCGGTAAATATGAATTAATTGTAAAGAAACAATTATGTCATATGCGGTTGTGGAAATACACATTTTCCGATGACGAACGCGTGCCAAAGTTATTTGCAATTATTCAATACAGTTACAAAGCGTAGTATCTGTATTTTATGTTAAATAAAAATAAAATTTCCTACACTCTTATAATACATTTTATTAATTTATATCTTTCTGTATGCAAATCCGCGTTTGTTCCGAGTAAACTCTGAAATGGCGAAGTCCTCTTTTTACAGGACATTTAATAGAAAATTTAACAAGTAAAGTGAACTATCGTTGTTTTTCTAGTGATATTCTTGTAACTGTGGCTGATTACTTCGATGCTTCTTCCTTATTATGTATCATTTCCGTCGGTCACCGCGCCACGATGTTACCAAATACACTTATTTCAAATGTAGTCTAAATCATGCTGAGTTACAAGTGCATTGTGCGTCATAACATCTTTAACATATTCACAACATAACTTCTATTACAATTTTCGTAACAAACACTAAACGTTGGACGCTGGAGTCGTAAATTAATAGTTTTACGATTTTATGTATAAGTATTTTTGTATAACATGAAACATTACAATTTGTCACTCGCTCCGGACAACCGCACATTCGCTTCTATAAAGCTACTTGCGAGACGGTGTTATTTGTTAAATTATATCAGCTATAAAAATTTTAATTGACACAAAATTAACATAAGCTTTTGTTGTGACACCTGGTCAGGTTTTATTAACATTTTAATTAATACTATTTATATGAATTTGGCTTTAAAAACTGACATTGTAATCAAGTATAAGCATTCATTTATTTATTCTGACATTACTATAAAAGTCATTTAATTATAATTATACTAATAATATAAATGCGAAAGTTTGGATGGATGGACATATTTCCCTATATCTCCAAAACGGATTAGCACATCTTCATGAAATTTGGTATAGGTTTAAAACACGATACTTTTATAATAGAAGGGGCAAACGAGCGGCGGGAGCACAAGAGTGATCATGTAAAGAAGAAAGCTTAATCTAAATAATTCAATTCCGTATGGACGGAGTAGCGAGTGCCAGCTAGTATGACATATTTAACACATTATATGTCTTTTAACAAAGTTCTCATAACAGTATTTGAAAAGCCGCAACTGAAATTTAACTTTTAACATTCATACCTAGATCTAAACATACTCCGCTTTATCTGAAATAGCAAAGAACACGAGTCGTAACATTAACCACCGAGCTATCGCCACTTTACAAGAAGAGATAATTCACAAACCTGTAAATACGATTTTAAACAATCCTCACAAGAAGGTTTTAAAGACCGCAATTACATAACAGGGTTTGTCGTCCAAGTGACAAGCCTCAGCGAATCATTTATATTTCAAATATCAAATACTGTAAGAAATCTTCGAACTCATAAAAACATTGAAAACTATAAGAGAATTGCAATATGAGTAAGAGAATGGTTTCTTTAATTTTAATTAGTAAACAACTAATCTCATCATCATCATCATCAGCCTTTGTCTACCCACTACACTTAGGTCTTCCCCAATGCTTCTCGCAGTGTGCGGTCCTCCGCCTTCCATATTACCAATGTCTGTTTAAAATTTGATGCTAACAGATCAAATGTAACAATTATTGGTCTTCTTAAAGTAAGAAAATGTCTAGTTTTTTTTAATTCTTGAAATATTACTTGTTGTAAAATTAAAGTAATCAGTTAGTAGATCGCTAACGCTTGTGCTTTGTGCTTGACCAAAGAGAACAAAGTAGAAAGTCAGTCGTCTAAGGTTTTTACAGCGGGGTGCGCCTGCGGTCAGCGGAGACAAGTGATGGCGTTTTCACCTCTTCTCTTTTAATGGCCTAACCATTCAGTTTTATAGGTCGACAGCTCCATTTCGTCTGCTTCAACTATTACGTGACGTGACAGTTTCGCATCGACTATATATTTCGAAGATGGTTTTTTTTTTGACAGCTGAGATTGTTAGAAAAAACAACAGAGGTTTATTTGATCGGCACATTTAATATATCTTGGGCTACATTTTTACGACGATATTTTGGTTCAACCAGAATATTCTATTTTAAAAGTCTGCTGTCATTGAGTGATCATGTGTAACCAATTTAAAATTCCTAAGGCATACCAAACCAAAACATTGTACCACGTGACCTTAATATATTCACGTATAAATTCTAACGCTAGCTGTGATAGTATGGAGTTACTTTTGCTTTTAACTGAACAAGTCTTGGGGTCGAGTGACGAGTATTTGATTGTAAAAAAAACATTTACTTGCAAATGTTCCTCCGTACCGCACCGGACTAACAATTACTAGTTTACCGATATTTGTACAGTCAGCACACTTCGTGGTCATCTACTATAACAAAAATTGTCTTATTCCATTATAGGAGACAAACTTCGCCCCTTCTTACAAACAAACAATTAAGTAGCAGTGAGTTTTCTAAACTCTTTAATAGTAAATAGTAATTAGGAGGTGTACCTATAATACAGACTGATTTTTTTTCGTACAAACACAATTAAAGACTGCTTACTGTTGGGTTACGTTAGTTAGCTTTCGCATCGTGATTGGGGCGCGGCGCCCCTGTAGGGACGCAGTGCGGGGCCCATTCCCGGGGCGGTCAGTGGGTGTCGCGGTGTCACGTGTAATTCATGCTTCCGTGGCGCCCACAATGACCAAGCGGTAATGGAAGGAAAAAAAGCTTTCGCATCGTCTCAATAAAATGTAATACAGCATGATTCCCCGGCTGTACTTTATTCAAATTACTTCGAACTGATTCAACCTTACATAGCGATAGCCGTATTCAGTTTGCGTGATAAAGTTTGAATAACACCACACATGAGGCGACAGACATACACGTGAGATAATACATGCGTTTTATCTCTTTAAATTTAGGTAATCCTTTCGTGTATTGGTAATTTAGGATACAACGAGAGTAATTTTTATGTGTCTATACAAAAATACCACGTCGATAAGTAAAGGTTCGCCATCTCTGCGTTAAGCAACAACACTCTTATGGCTGAGAAGTCATTCAGAAGATTTTGTATTCAATTAATATCCTATTCAATAACATTTTTACTCACCATAATATATTTCTTTTGTAATCCTATACTACCTAATTGTATATTTATGCAGGAAGCAATCTTAACATTCTGCCAATTAAATTGTGTGCTAAATTTATAGATTAACAACTCGTAATATAAAGTTAAACAAATGTAAAATTATTCTACAACAAGATTTATTATTGTATATTCGAGAGACATTAGGTTTATCAGTGATAAATTAGGCTGATAATATATTGTTCTTTGGAACTGATTTTTATGTCTTTATTACAACAAAGGATTCGAGTTTCCTAAAACTAATGTGTTTCAAATGAGTACATTAATACAGCTAATCTATACAATTAATAAATTTGGATTGTCTTTTTGGATATAACTAATAAAAACGGCTTAACTCACGTGTCGGTGTCAGTACTGACTAGTTTCGAGCCCAGCTTCTTCAGGGTGATTTGGGATTGGTACTATTGCGCGGTCGCGGCCCGTCGCACAAGTAGTATAGTGTAATGTCTAACGAAAGTTTCAACAGTTTAATTGTCTATATATAGGACAAAAAAAAAAGTTATATTTTTGTCGTGTTTACCGTTTTGTGCCAGTCTTTATTTTGCCAACAAAGCAGTTAATTTACATAACGTCCTTTTTTAACAGTATTTGTCACTCACGACATGAACCATACATGCTCCATAATCGTGCAGGTTCAGCGCACATCTTCATTTCACTGTTAAACACTATCACGAGTTTAACATCTTACTTCTTACTAATATTATAACTGCAAAAGTTGCGATGTTCGGATGGAAGTTTGTTAGAAGCTACCTCCAGCACGAATTCATGGAATTGGCTGAAATTTAACGTAGACTAAATATTTGTTACGTCGTGTCTATCATAACGAAAAAAATAAACTAATATCGTGACATATGGTTTACAAAGTTCTTGTATTTTAAACGCAAATATGTTAAAAATGAAAAGAAAAATCTTTTCTGAAAGATTTCTAAATACCAAGAAAACTCTTCTGCCAAAAATAATTTCTACTCTATTAAAGTCATTTTGTTTTTTTTTGTTCGGTTAAAGGATTAACAAATAATAAATGACAAATGTGAATCATAGAAGAATAAAAATGGTATTAAATTAGCTTTCATTTAATAAAATAAATGGAACTAATTAGCTAGAGACAGGAACGGGTCTCCGGCATCAGGTCTCGGCGGCGGCGGGCATTATGATGACATAAACAGGCTTCCACGTAAATATGCGCACGTTCCTTCCTTATACCGTACAGTTAAAACCTCTTTTACATACAACATTAGTTTATACAATTTATGCTAATACAACATTAATCAATTCGTAAAATATTTTTAAAACATTCTTTAAAAAAAGATTTGCAAAATTTTCATGAATTTTTCCGATCTATAAAATGTAACGTAATAACTTTTTTAATTGATATATGGGCACCTACAGGTTTCCTCAAACTCCGTCCCATTTGAAATGTTTATATTACCGAATGCCTCCATAGCACAAAAACGCCCAACCCAAATAATTAGTCAAGAAATAAATTAACTGTGAACATGTATTCAGTGTAAACAGATCTTTATCGAGGGCAATGGTAACCTGACGGACTCCATTTCGCACATACTTGTGGAAGCGCCTTTACTATAAAGGGGCACCGCCAGCATAGTCCTCACTGCTTCGAGAGCATACCGCACAATCGTTTAGCGGCTACAGTTATAGTTGGAATAGATGATTAGTTACGAGAAGCTCAGTTAAGTGTAACCAATTTATGTACTCATAACACGCTCGAGAGAATAAAGGTAAAAATTATGGTTTAGTGATGCGTTGATGTCTTTTTCATGGGCTGTTTAAAAGAGCTTTTAATGTTCACTTTAGAGAAGATTTTCGCCGATGTTTATACCTATGTTTTATCACTTTTATTGCGACATACTTGTTATATAAAGGATTGAATATTTTTGAAAAGATGGTGTCATTCAATACGGTATCTTCTTTGTAATGTCATAAATCAGTCGGGTGTTTATATATACGATATATTATTGTACATAACTTTAAAGTTAGCTTTAAAAGCACAAACGGATTTGAGCAAATAATTTTTTTGTCCTACACAAGTTACGTATATTTTACTTTCTTGTTTTACGTCGTGACTTAATCGCGCTAGTTTTTAAAATAACTATGAAAGAATTAATGAAAAAAAAAACCATTCGCTATGAAAGTAGGAGTTGAATTAACATAAATATATGCAATTATAAAACGATTTTTGTTCATACACAAAATTACATATTCAATCAACATTTAAATTTAATTGAACCTAAAGATATTAAACACATTATTAAACGATTACTAAATAACACATTAGTCTGCTTCTTCGTGCTTTCATTATTCATTATACATATTTTCTTTCAATCCAAATCCTACATCCATGCATCCAAAAATTTTCATCACGGCCAAACTGTACATAATTGCTATTGAAGTAAACTTAATATATATACAATAATAAATAAATAATACACATATTTCTTCAAGTCAATCAAATACGAGATTATTCTTCAGGTTTTTTTGGTTTATGAAATTTCACTCCTTAGTAGTTTGGTGTAGTCAAAACCTTTGGATGTGTTTAATAACCGCTACCTCTGACTGTTATTCTTAGTAAAATAATACTGGTCTAGAAAAAAAAAGTAAAAACCTCGAGATACTTTGAACGCAATTTACCTTATACTATATAAATGTTGCGTCACTCTTCTGCGAAGGTGATCTAATTTACACGAGTTCTTTATTTGAGTCACACGACGTTGTTTGTTACTTAACTAGTGGTTGCTCGCGATATCGTCAGCGAGCAATTAAACATAAATATATCTTAAGTTATTTCAGAACACACCAACTTCCTTCCAGTAACGTTCCGTCAAGATCGATCCCGTCATTTCGGAAATTCTAGGAAACAAAAAGGGGGGTCTACAAATAGACTTCTGTCTTTCCAGTCAAATATTAAAAATCAGATTTTCGTTATAAGCATAGCAATTACATCGTGTTCGTGCAACACAATTTTTTATATTACACACATACACTTTATAAATATTTTTAAATAGATAAATCGGTACAGTCCATACATACATCAACAAATCAAATTGAAACAGACAATTGAATGCTTGTATTTCAATCAAACATCGCTGTAACAACTTGCTCCAATTCCGTGCTCGAAGCTCGCTCGCAGTTCACACGGCGCGCGGGGAGGTGACGTCGACTGACACGATCCGTCAGAGGTCGACTGATATCGTGACGTGTGCCCGACCCGGATCATCTGACATGGACGCGAACGCGAGCGAGAGAACGACGCGAACAGATTGCATATGATGCGATTGTAACACTCGCTATATTCATAGAGATGATAAAACGTTCTTTGCTTATTTTACATAATACAATTTAAATCATTAGAAATTTATTGTAAACTCTTGTCACCAATCTAACTAAACTCTAGTCTTGTGTTATAGTTCAAAACAATTGTCGGATAACTGGAATCAAACCTACACCCACGTAGTTGTCTGTTCACCATAAGGCGAGTGGTGCTTCAAATTGTTGAATATTCATTTTTCAATTTGTTTCCTATTAAAAATTTTAAACTGTTGTAGATAAATTATTTGTGTTATTTTAAAAGAACTAAAAATGGCGCACGCAAGATACCAATGCTAATCGCATTGACAAAAATGTAAAAATGAAGATTGTAATAGTAGTAATCTGTGACAAGCGAGCGCTAGTGTGAACCAACCTTATATCAATTTAGCTTTTTTCATCGCGCAATTAAAACCTTGTTTTTATAAAAAGACAAGTGATTAAGTTTGATGTCAGTGCGTGGTCACTTCATTAAATTTGACTTTGATATGTTTCCAAGTGTTCTGGCGAACGAGCTTTGAATAAACTACATGTTATATAACATATAAATAAAATTACTTTATATGTAAATGTAAATTTTAAATAATTATCTTTGTATGTCATATTTCTTTACGTTAAATAAGCAAGACAGTTTTTTATGAATTACTTTTTTCATTTCTATTGAATTAGATAATATGTACTTTACGGAACGGCATGCACGAAACAAATAAAAAAAAACATTTTCAACACACAGTGAAGTACTTTCATGTTTAAGTACACCTCTAATCGTGTTAAGCAACCTTAAGTTACTTGCAAGTATAACATAACATTTAACTTGAAACAACTTAAGTACATTTTTGTTGGACAGTTCCACTTTACGCCTTCGTGGCATCCCACCTATGTGCAGTCAAACAAAATAACACAAAGACTTTACAACACCGCAATTCGCACAGGCCGGGGAAACTCGACAATGCAATAGCTATGGTCGTAAAGCTGTTCCTATACAAAACCGCTGCGTTACTTTCCACGAAAGCTCATAAAGATTTGAACTCGAACGTTCCTCTATGACGACCTGTTCGACCAACTTCACTTAGTGACAATATTTTTCGTAATTACTTTGTAAAGAAGCAACAAGCGTGGAAAACTTCAGTGGATATAATTCTTTGAAACCGTCATATAATACCAAAAAAACTTATTTTACAAAATACCATTAATACTTTTTTTAAACGACGGGAATAACATATTTTAATATAATTTGTTTGACGATGAAAACCTGCATAACATAACGGATGTTATTATATCAAAAATGTGCTTAAATATCGTTCTGAAATCTCCAATATGATTTATTCTCCTTTTTAATATTGACCCACTTAAGTAGCTCACACAGAAGTACTGGCCCGCGGTTATTCAATAATATATGACCAATAATCATTTAGAGACCACCTCCGAGTGCGGCAGTTTACTCGAGCGGTCTTTTGTTTCAATAATTGGAACATCATTCATACCATGTACCCCTGAACACGTGGAAGATTTATTTACAGCCAGTATCATTAATAAATTTAAAATAAACATTATTGCATCCAAAAGAAAAACATCGGAGGTATTAAGCTGTAACATTTTTGTGAAATTGTCCATTCGAAAAGCACTCGTTTGAACAGTAAATTAATTTTATTGTAAATTCGAATTTATGTTGAACTTTATCTAGTATTAATAGCTTTAGTATAATTGCAGAATTAAAAAAATCTAATAATGTACTAGTTTTTGCTCGCGATTCCGTCTGCTCTGAATTTATATAAAGACACTTTTCAAGCAGCTAATGCGTTCTTCCAGGCCGTGTCCTGTCAAACTTCATACACAACGATAAACTAGTTCTGGAGATATCTTCTAAGAAATATTCTTCGAAAATTCGTATTTCTACTTTCTAGATTCGGATCTCCGTCTATCTACTGCTTCACACATTCAACTATAGATTAAAGTTTAGTCGTAACCAGGAACTAACGGTGGGGAAACGAACCGATTTGACCTATCGGTCATATGGCAGCACTGTACTGCTGCCACAAGTATGGCCCAAGTCAAAGCGATAGTACTACCTCATGTTCTGTAATGACATATCAAATTTAAAATATACCAAAACTGTAAACATCTTTCACATTTAAATTTACGTACAGTTAAAACTCAACACCATTAATATATGTTTTTAATTTTTACGTAACGCTTAATGTTATTACACACATTATCTCTGTTCAAGGAGTTTCAATAGATTTCGCAACAAAAGCCATATGATAAAGAAGAAACTAGTACGAAAAAAAAGAACACAATTTTATTCATCTGATAGTCACTTATCTTCTACACGCCTTGATTCAATGTTCATTTATGTAATGTAATTTCCGTCTTCGATATTTCATTTTAAATAGTTTAACATGTCAATTTTAAGTCAAACACACAAACAGTTTTAATTACCTGCTAAATAATATCCAACTGAACTTTTGCATTCATAATATTAATAAGATTTAAGACTGGTTTTCTGATCGTTGTGCAGTCATGACTTGCATCCGACACAGTTTTACAGCTCACTAACATCTCTTTGTTAAAATCAATTAAGCAGCTCTTAATTAGTTTCTGAACAGTTCAATGGAGAGTAGAATTTAATGGTACTCGCTGCACTCGGCAGCCAGGGGATGACCGCATATATCCAGCCAATAGTCAATTTAGTTTTTCATTTAGGAGCGTTAAGTGGGGTTGACTAAGACCTAGTCATCCCTAATAATACGGGTAGGTACCGAGCCTCTCAGTGAGCTGATGATTGTGATGATATGATTAGGAGTGCAAACAATTTTTTGCGAAAAGAATTGGGCAGTAGAAAATAAGGAAAACGTCTTCAACGAATATCGATGGTTAATCATTGTGTTGTGTATTTTGTAGCATAAAAACGTTTATTTTATTACAACAAAAAAGGCTTTAATAGAGTTAATTACATCAAGAAACAGATTCAATTCAGTGTCCGTTGACAAGATGTAGGATGCTAGTCAGGTTGGTGACTTATCCTAATGGGAGTCGGGACAGCAATGCTGCAGTACTGGTATTATAATATTCAAGAATTTCACTGAAGGTAGCGCCATCCCGAGTGCTAATTCAACGTCCCACTTGTAACGTAAGATCGTAAACTAAATAATTATCTTGTACTCGACTTTATTAAAAATAAAACTTAATAACGGTTTCCAGGGACATAGTACGCATGGAAAAATAGGTTTATTTACTACCGCGTAAATCATATACCTTCCAGTGAAAGTCCCGGTCCAGCAGGAAATTGCCTGTAAAAGGTGGACATGCAAATAAGTAAAAAATCAGCATATCGTTATAAATATTTCAAAACATCAGTTATTGCCTGTCACGTCAACTGTGGTTGAATAAAAGAAACATAAAACGCACTAACAGTAACGTAGCTAACGCTCTAGTGAGCTTTTAAACCTGTTGCTAATTACTGTAACTCTGCGCCTGCGTTCGGCCTAATGAAGATCCACCCGACCTCGGTCACTCGGTACTTTCTCGCTGTTAAGGCGAAGTCATACATAAAACTTGTTCTATGCAAACTTTCATTAAAAAGACAATTTAATACATTGATTTGGTATTAATTAAAATAGTATCGTTTTGATTTCAAATTGTAAAACCGAATTCAATAGAAATAAAAAAATGGAACTAAAGTAACAAAACAATTTTAAATTAATAAGCCTGTAAACATAGATTTATTGAATGAAAAAAGGTTAAATTTAAGAATTTATGTTTGTGTTATTAATTAAAATAATGAAGCTTGTGGATGTAATAATAACATGACATATTGAGTGACAGTATATAGACAATAATAACACTGAAAACCGGTAAAAACCTGAATTCGACTTTGTTTTCTATTACCTTAATGTGTGATATACTGTTTTCGAAATTTTTTGTAAGATGTATACCCTCAAAGAATATGAGAAAAAAAGTGACATCCATACTGCACTTAATCATTTGATGTCCACATTATTTGCTGTGAATTTATTAGCAAATATTTCTTGTGAGGGCTTTATCTTAACAGCGCGACATGCGGCTAACTCGGCGACCGACCTGTGACCCAGTGACGGTACCCGCTCTCAGAATTCCTTATGAACCATCTTATTTTTAGATAACAACGTATAAACACTTTAATGAAATAAAACGAGGATAGCAAATTTAAAGATATACCAATTTTTATGCAAATTTGTAACAATTTATATTTAGAAAATAAAAAGAATGATCAATCAAATTTCAACATTTGTGATGATTAAAAAGTGAGTGACATGTGGAATGAGAGAAGATTGTTTAATCTGGAACAAACCCTAGTGATGATCATCCTACGATATCGTAACTCACTATTTTGTCTAGTTTAATTTAATTATTTTTATTTTAGTGTATTTATGAGTAAAATATAACTTTAAAACACATATATGTACTACACATGCATAAATAAGATAAAGATAATAAATAAATTAGATATAAGAATAATAAGAAACGTGTTCATTGTTTTTGCAAAACCCATCTTCATGTCCCTCACCGATTGTGAAGTTGGAACTTAATTTGGCCTACTTTTTCCATCCACACAACACGTCCACAAAATCCATGGGTTTACGAAAAAAACTGTAAATGTAGGACAAGAAAAGTTACTTTATTTTCATATATATAACGAATGTGTTTTCAAATTCCCGGACATTTGGAACCCGCTAACTAAATTTGTAAATGTTCTCTTAGTTTTGATATTGAGGCAAACGTGAGCGTTGAAGCAATTTATTGCCTCAGTTCAGTGATACTAGCCGCCGCCAGCCGACAGCCGACACGGGTATTATAATAATAAATAAGATTATGCTTAACGGTGCTCATTTAAGAAGCAATACTATTTTCAAATTAGGGAAAAATTCTTTCTCGCTAACATCCACTCGATCTATCAATCGAATTATACTTAAATTAAATTAATAAAATACGTCATCGAGAGAACAATTCTTCTACATGTTTTACCAGGAGTGTGGGGGACCACATGTGGACTGACGACATAGTGCGGACGGCAGCAAGTCGTTGGATGCGGAAAGAGGACCGCAAATTGTGGAAGGCATTAGGAAAGGCCTATTATGGTCCTTCAAGAAGCGAGCGTACCTCTATCTCAAAGGCCAGCGACGCACCTGTGGTTCCTGTAGTATTGCAGGTGTCCATGGGCGTCAATGATCGCTCTTGTAATCCCGCCGATCGTTTGCCCCCATCTCGTATAAAAAAAAGTGTCCAGCAGTGGGCAGTCAAGGGCT
>JAODUI010000004.1:614382-626428 GCA_027563995.1 Papilio gigon
GTACTTACAGAAGATGAAGCCCTACTGGGTAGAATCATAGTTTAACATTTATATTCGAGTTTATTTAAATGTGATCCCGCCGATCGTTTGCCCCCATCTCGTATAAAAAAGTGTCCAGCAGTGGGCAGTCAAGGGCTGATGATGATGATGTCTTACTAGTATTGTAAATGCTAATGTTTAGATAGATAGCATACAGTATATTGTAAAACAAAGCCTTCACGTAGACAACCCTTAGCAAATTCATAAAATAGAATATGTTATTTTAAACCTATTAAATATGTAGATTAAATATGTAACGCGAACTGGCCAGTTGTAAAATTTAATTTATTGTTTCGTAGTTCCTACATAAATTTATTGTAATTATAATTTTATGTTAAACCTTACAACTTTTTGTGTTTTAAAAATAAATAAAAAGTCGAATTAAACTAATGATATAAAGACGTAGCACTGTATTACACGGGAATGTTGCGTGGAACCGGTTTTCAAAAGTAACAAAAAATCTCCAGAGTAAATAAATAATAACTCCACTTCTCTCCTCCTCATCCACTGACCTGTGAATGTATGAATACATTAATAACTTCTAAACTGTTGGGAAAGCCCTATGTCCAACAGTGGACAGACAGGAGCTGCTGATGATGGTGATGATGAAACTGTTTTATTACAAGCCTCCTTAAGTAAGGTTTGTGTCTTACTTGATTTAAGAATTAATTGCTGCTCTTGAGTCGTTCAATCCTTATCGATACTAAGGGAGTCCCTTAGTATAGGATTAGTTAGGGAAATCTGTATAATGTTATGTGAGTATAAAACACTTAAAGTCCAGTAGTTTAAGTGTAAATTATGTATAATTAAATCTTTGTTAACGCCTAATAGTTAAAACACTAAAGTGCACACGACATGGAATATGTCTTATTTCAATGACTTAAGGTTGATAATAGCTTGCACTGATTGCACTAGGCACGTCTCGATTTGTCTCTATTCCTATAAATCCGATTAAAGGCATACCAGTTCGTAATTTGAATTTAAACTTTCAGATTCACCGCTTTAAGTAGAGCGGGAGGTGAATCATCGTTTTCTAAAGCGGGCGTTA
Organism: Papilio gigon; assembly: GCA_027563995.1. NCBI lineage: Eukaryota > Metazoa > Arthropoda > Insecta > Lepidoptera > Papilionidae > Papilio > Papilio gigon. Next base: position 615,470 of record JAODUI010000004.1, read on the forward strand.
AGTAATTTTGTTACAAAACTGTAACATTCTTATTGATACTCACGCAGTATTATAATATTACACCACAGTACATAGAACCTAATCGTATATGTACTAACTTTAATTTCTCCGTTTTATTGTGTTTACAAAATAGTACAATACAAGCTTCCTCTCGCGATTTCATTAAAAACGACAACTTAGTGCATTATTTTAGCCGTTTCGGAATTACCTGCTAACAAACTGCATCCTACTAATATAAATGCGAAAATTTCGATCTAGAAGAACACAGAAGATTATTTTTAATTCCGGACGGAATCGCCAAAGACAGCTAGTTTACGATAATCGTAAGTTAAGGTAACACTTTATATTATATAATAGTCCGTAGACATGTCTGCACATACTGAAACAGGGTTATTATAGAGATATTAAAAACATAATTCATATGAGCTATGATATCACCAACAAACTCTTAGCGGTCGAAATTCGAGCACGCAGTCGCCGCTCCACACGGTTACACATCGGTAAATTGTAATTCCATGTTAATTTTATAGGTATTTATGGTCCAGATATTTATAAGTCTATGCATATTAGTTTCCGTGACAGTGTCACATTGAGAGAAATGAACGAGCTTTTACGATCCATATTTGACCTATGACGCCACGACAGTCTATTCATTGTAAAATACAACACATCCAAACTCGATATTCCGAAGAAAACTAATGAAATAGTTGTCCCCGATATGCATAAACATTTTTTTTTTATCAAATGACTTTGTGTGTGGGATTTATTTTCGATCTAATAAATATGAAAGCTTTATAATTTCAAAATTTAAACTGTTTTCTTAAATGGTAAACTATTTTTTAATAGAAGACTCTGCGAACTAACATTTGTTGAATCATCTCAACGGATAGTAATCACTTCGTATAAAACAAGAGTATTTCACGCTCCGAGCGATTCATAGATGCTAGAAAACATATAGTGTACGGTCTTACCGATGTTTGCGATAGATTAAAAAGTGAGTGACACGTGGAATGAGAGAAGACCCCTATTGATGATCATCCTACGATATCGTTCGATTAGTATTGTCATCTTTTTGTATAAAGAAGTCATAGTATTTTGAAGAATGAAAGTTATGCAAAATACTTCTTCTTCAAACTAATGATCATTAGGGAGCCATGGCTATTTCCATTTAACATTTTTTGCTTAAGCCCAGTTTACTAACAGTATTCCCATAATAAGAACACTCCACATTTAATGCATACGTCAACCATTGTCTGAATTTAAATAATTTATTACATAATGCAAATAAAAAACAGTACTTCAAATTGACTTCTGGTTTGTAGTTTATTGTTAGCATAAGTAGCGTAATATTCAAATAATGGACTCCGTACTTAACCCCTACACTAAATGAATGGTTCCCTAAGGGCCGTTTGGACCGGTTTTATTATACATAAAGGGGTAAAGATGCTTATAAATAAATCGCTTTGTGTCATTGTCCGATGAAATAATTTAAATCGGGAGCATGACATTTTTTACATTGTTTTGAATTCATTATTGTTGAATGAAAATTGAACCATCCGGTATTGTAAATCATTATGTTGTCCGAATTAAGACATTTTGTCATTAAGTAACAAAAAATAGAAACAAATTTTGTTTTGGAACATTACATTATTTGACTTATCAATACTTACGAATGTTTTAATAACAACTGCTCAGAATAGAACACTTTAATATATATAATAGTACATTTTTTTCCTTCAGAGACTAATAAAAACATTTATTTTTTGTAACAAAACCATACAGTGCGATTTCGCAAAGCGTCAGAGATCAGCATACCGTGACTAACGGCGCAGATTATCGTCTACGCGTCACGTCACGGATCAAACTGTCAATTTACCTTTTATCCAATACTCCATACATTATGACTGTGACGCGTTTGACTAGCGTTTGACATTATTTCATAACGATCCTTTATCAAATATTGTTGTCCTTCAGCTTTGTTAAGTTATGTAATTTTTTTTAAGCTTTCCGTGTATACAAGAACGACAATGACAGTCAATCTTTCGGTATACTTTGGTGGTGTGGTTAGCCAAGATTTAGCTTTATAAGCATTAACAAGGAAGACGAGAAGGTAAGGAGGACGTAACAGAAGCAGCGACGAGAAAAAAAATGCCATTAATAAAGAAGAAACGCCAATAGCCTAATAGTTAAAGATACGGATTTCCAATATGGATATCGAGAGTTTGGATCCTTCCCAATTAACTATTTTCCTAGTCATTCATGTCCTGGCAAAAGTCTGAAGCTTAGAAGTAATGGTACACCAAATATTAATAAATAACTAAAAGTATGCTAACATTTTATTAAAAAAAAATGGCTTAGTTTAATATCTGAACGTAAAATAACATACTGTATGTCAGAAATAGAACGTGGTACATGGCGATATAAAATGAGTAGTTAGGGCCGTGCTCTAGTTGCGCGCGCATTTCCCACGTCTAAAAATGTTATTATACTGTATTAGCATGGTGAGTAGCCAATTTACGTATTATAGGTTGATTCCACACTGACCTTTAGAAGTAAAACTTTGAAATAAAGAAGTAATTTACCTGCATATATTCTTTAAAATATTCTTCATTTCATCTCTCTCTCAATTCTGGTGCCTATCCACTATTGGAGGTTACTCATCTAATACTCAAAAAAAAAAATCAAACAGTTTATAGACGGATACATTATTTTGAAACGCGAATTTATAATTTTTACCATAACGTACATCATCATCATCATCATCATCAGCAGCCTTTGTCTGCCCACTGTTGGACATAGGCCATAACGTACATATTAGTATAATATTAATTGATTAAAACTTAGGATCTGTTCACCTTAGGATTGTTTTTTTTTTAATCTCTATATTTCCAAAAAATATAACACTCTAACGTTTAATTATACCTAAAGGGTAGTAGTATTCCTCAAAAAATATAAGTAGTATAGAATGCGTTTTAATGCGATTTTATAACAATTTTCTATAATTCGTACCACTTTACGTCCTATTTTGTAAGTTTTTAATTTCTTTATTAAATTGTATTGCAACATTTGGCTAACTTATCACATTCAGTTGCAATAACACATTTAATGCGTTGGTAAACTGATATTTTTAATTAACAAAACAATGGTATGATTGCTTGAAACGAAAGCGGAACGCAGCTATAAGAGTTCCGATCAGTAATGGCGTTATAATAGTGTCGGCCGGTGATGGCCGCTTAATGAGTTCAAAGTGTTTTGGGCAGATCGCTATAATCAGAACGTTGTACATTGTTAATGTGCACTATTGCGGCTCACAACACTTATTTTTGCATCTCTCTAGAATTTAACGCGCTATTGAAGATTACCTTTCGAATTATTGACCTTTTAATGGCTTAACTATTTTTAATAATTGCACCAATTCTAGTGTTCGTAATCTCAATGATGATGTTTTGATTGATTTTTGCCGTACTGAATATGTTTCGTTACTCATAAATATTCAAGTAAAAAATGACCTTTAAATTCATACCTTACTACAAAACTCTTGAAGTTTATATTTCTATGGCAAGCTACGAAGGTAATATTGCGTCCTTTGTCCAGGGTACTCACGTCATGTAGACAGGATCATTTCTCCACTGTAATCGGCAGCCTATTTATATTGCGTATATTACGCCCGCGATTTCCAGAATTTAAAAAAGACATACGCAATGAAACCATACATTTACGTCAGCCATATTTAACGTAATGCTGGGTTACGCTAATAAATCGGTGAATCCTTTGGTTAACCGACATTGAGCAATTGCAAAAAGCAATCCGTGAACGCCATTGAAGAAGATGTAATAATTAATCCTTTGGGTTACAGAAGCTTGAATATATTTGGGAAACGGTGCGACAACTACGATGTGTATCAATTTTTTATAGCAAGTAACAATGGTGGTACAAAAGCATTGTGTTCAATAGAAGTTTACCAACACACAGCTCGACAATGCGACGCGTGATTAATTTTATAAGTACGGGGTCTGTCCCTTCTCGTTTATAAGTGGGTTTTGTGATAAAGCCAATGGCGATATCTTTTGTTGAAGCAAAAATATATTGGACTCCGTTCGTGTATTGCCAAATAAAATACGGCTTATCGTAAATACGCGGCTAAAGTGTTCGCATTAAAATATACGAAGTGTAACATCTCTTGGGTTGATGGGTTACAATTTCTTTTTATTCCTGCTTACTTTAATATAAGAAAAGATGATAAAATCAGTGACAATTTCTTCATACGACTTAATCTTCTAAATGTTTAATATACCATAACAACGAAGTTATTGAAATAGACTTAAAATGTTCTAAGTAATTATATATAAGTAATTATTAATTGAATTCATCCAATTAGCAATAATCTATTCTCATTCGAGACGTGATGATCTCGTAGGGATTTGAATTAATGAAATATGCGAGAGAGAGAGAGAGAGAGGTACATCGGAGTCCGTCATAAAATAACAGATCAACGGTAAACGAACGTAACTTCGAATCTTCACAAAATGTGTCGAGCAATAATCGTAAATAAATATAAATTAGTTTCGATTGAATCTCGCGGTGAAAATTGATACCCTTTGCTATGGAATAGATTGAGTTATACGTCACAGGTAAAGATTTAGTCCGCGTTCACTCAATTTTGTTCCACCTCATTTTAAAAGTGAAATACATATCATATCGTCTTTCTCACTATTAAACAAGCAAAAATATCGAGATTAGAAAATCAAGTATATGCTATAAATTCATTAACTCTTACTTATCGTGAAAGTTAGTGAATATTCTTACTGAGTAAATGTATGCCAATGACGTCACAGTAGTGCTCTTCCAGTGTGACAGTTGTAGAAGTGGCTTTTAGAAGTGACGTGACAAGATGTGGGCGTGAAGTAGCCCTCTCGTCTTATTGACAAGTCGTACGTAACAGTTTTAATAAAAATTTCTTCTATAAAAAGACGCAAGTACACAAGTCTACATTAGATAAATATAAAATATGTTTTAATTTATTATCTTAAAGGTTAAGATTAAAGGGAAATCATAATAGATATACGCTTCCTTCATCTTTTGTATAAACTATTTGTCATTAGTCATTTTAGTCATTTAAACGTCAATTGAACAAAAACAGTTGACGCAAACAAATTGTACAAACCCGCATAAGAAGGTGAAAATCCAAGGATAAATATCGGATCAAAACAAGTAATTAATGATACAAAAAAATCATCAGAATTAATACCTTATTACGTTGTGATAAGGGCGATGTTACCTTGTACAGCAATAACTGTCTTCAGATAGGATATTAAAGTTTACAATCAAAAGTTAGTTTTGTGTGATCGAGTCAAAAGAATAGACGATCCGCATGTGTTCTGTTTGATTAATGACAAGAGTTCGTGAACTGTTCGACGGACTAAGGAAGCGGGACAATTGTCACTATAATGCAAGTCTTCGACGAAAACACCAACTTTATTTTGCATGTGAAATACTATCTAATTGTAATTCATGTATCGTAAATCAATGTGTTAAGGTTCAGTTTCATCTGATCCGATGTTCACTGTGTGCATTGCTATGATATGGTAGTAAAAAAGTTGACTAATGATTCTGGTTAAGGATCTAATATTCATGCAGTTTTTTTCAGTGAGCCGAGTTGTTTTGTTACACTTAACGCTTTTTATATCTAGCATCTGTTTAATGATATAACGACAACCTTTGTTGTAGCAACTGTCGTTCTGTTTGCTTTTTAGTTTACTTTCCTTTTCTTTATGATTTAAAGTTTTGCTACTGGTAATTGATTTTGTATTATCAGCGATTGCTACAAGCACTCCGTACTATCGTTCTATTTGTTCCATTCAATGTATGTCCATCAGAAGACAGACAGAATATGATGATGATGATACAATGATTTCGTCTACTTTCCTTCTCATCATGAGAATTGTTAATTGTACATTTTCCGTTTATTGGATAAAAATGATCTCGACCACGATTTTGAAAAATATCACCTAGTTTCCCTCATCGTATTCCCTTGGTTTTTTTTTAGAATTATCTTAACTGACTAAAACTTACGTATTCCCTTGCACATATTCTACATGTTAAGTCGAACTGTTTCGGTAAGTGCATCAGAAGGTCGAAGTAATGTAGAACAGTGACATAATTTGTAACATCTATTTATTATTTCCAATCGGTTGGCCTTTAGCTCTGCTCGTTGGTTCGTTAGTGTCTGCTGTGAGGTCGCCGGAGTGCACCAATAAATACAAGTTTGAATGTGAACTTAGAACTGGGGCCACTAAATCCTGCCGCGTGGTAACTAGGCCGGCGGTTAATATTATGGCATCAATTAAAGTGTTCATCTGATACTTGGAATATGTTAATATATGATGAGGCGATTTGTTAGACCGACATGGAGACATTTTAGAGCATTAGATTTCTGTGTTTTTTTTTTATTTTATTCTGAACATTTATTAAATATGCATTACTAAAGCGTGTCGAAACTAATTTTTTCCACTCTTACATTATGAGATCATTATTTTCTGACATTTTTTGTATGATAAATTCAAATAATTATATGTATAAATGTACTTATTAATATGTAACAGTATTAAGTCAACATCTAATTTGTTAATTAATTTTATTACATAATACATTAGTTATCTTATCTTTAGTCTTGATACTAATTAAAATTGTAATTTATTTGTTTTTCGAACGTTCGTTTATGTTTTTGACAAATTCGTCACATATCTCACATCCGATATATTTGCCTTCCGTTAGTAGATAAAACTTTATTAACCATTTTTCCTTTTAAACATTTCCATGAAAAGTAAGAAAGTGAAAAAAATATGTTCATATTATCTCAATTATTAATTCGCTATTTTCCGTTCGGAGGGTCATTACCCAAATTTACTTCAATATCCTTTTTCACACAATCCATTATCACTTTCTTTTGGCCTTCCTCTTCTTCTTCTAAATTTTTTTATAAAGCCTACCTTTAAATAATAGAGATAAAAACTAATCCAAGCATTTGATCCCAATTAAATTTGGTTCTGATCTCTATCGTTTCGGGTTCTAAGACAACTTTACACATAATGATAACGGATATTCTGTTGTTGACTAAGGGGATTCATTAAATATCTCATACTGCCCACGCGGTGTAGCCATCAGCCCGCCATTAATTACCCACATTACACTAATTTAAATTAAGAACAGGAGTTTGGAAACTGATTAACAATTCAAACGAATCCAACTTGAAAATAGATCGCGTAATTACTGATTTAAAATTGAATTTACGTTCGGTTGAGATAGCTTTGACTGGTGCTTGTTTGTTATTTATGTATGTAATGTATACTGTTTGTTATTCAAAGTATTAAGAAGAACAATTCGTTACAATGTTGCCTACAGTATTATTTAAAAAAAATATATAAAATAAAAAAACGGTTTTTTGGGCAAGAAGATTTACAAAAGTTTACTACTACGCAGAAAAAAACATCTCTTGTCCAACGGGTGAGGCTCAGCTTGTGATGCCCACGGCCTGTAGTTGTGGGTCACGCGGATTTTCAGCCTCAGTTTTAGATAAAATTACTTGGAATTGGTGAAAGAAATGTCCCAGAATCTGTATATAATGGGTTACCGGCGTGTTTTATTTGGTCATTTACCTTGAAAAATCGAATGTTAGTATTATGCCACGAATAGATAAGGCAACAAGCAATAAGAAAAGACGACGTATTGTGTATTTACTCAAGTTATAATGATCTAATATCCTACACATATTAATGTAGAGACCGCAACACAAAAACAAACTCAACCGCGAACGGATATGAGAGGCAGACTGTCCCAAATTTAATCAGCGAAGTTCCCAAGCTCGCAACACGCGTGGAGAATCACATCATTTATCAAACTTAGCTCCTAGAGTGCGCCACACGCGGTGGCTTCTGTTCGTGCCTTAAACGTTCTTACCTCGGCTACCTGCTTTCGATGTCACTGATTCGACAGTTGATGTCGATATAGTTATTTATTTATCTTATTAGTTTGTTGAAAATAATAGATGTGGGGTTGCTTAACACGTTCGCTGCGGCATCAACTTTTGCGTACTTACCGTCCCTGCGGTACGAGGTGCTATCGACCCGCTCCGTGACTAGACTTTAGTGCGACACGCGGTCCTTTGGACCCCATCTCCTATAAAAAAGTTATGCCATGAAGAAGCACACGTAATTCCTCGCCGCATCACAGGGAATTGTATTAGGGATTATTTAGACCTCGTTTCGAAGTGAGCGTGTTAATAATATAAGATTTTAAATATGTACAACATTGTACATTGATTGTACCTTAAACTTTAAGCAGTACGGAAGAGCGGAGCTTCCAGCCACCAGTATTCACTGTTTTTCCTTGTTTTTTTCTTTTCCGTCTCGACTATCGCATACTGTATTTGTAACACTTGTCCACTTAATTGGGCTCGTAGACGAGACCTAGTTTATTTATTGTCAAAAAATATAAGATAATATTATTCTTGTATTCTCCATTTCTATTTGTAAGTTAGTAACACTTCTGCATGTCGATTAAGAGCAGACCACCTGGTTGTGACCTAAAAGTATCGATCTAATATAAAATGTAACAGATTAGAGACTCGTAAAAACTGTCCAACCTTGCTACAACGATCTTTAGTGCAGCTGAATAAGATATGAGATTCCTTACCTTACACCACAGTGTCAGCCTCACGGAAAAAATAACCGTTACATTTATTTCTAAGCAATCGGGAATACAATAGGTATTCATTGGGTTTTGTTTTTAATTAATAATAACATCAGTGCAAACTGAATTATAGAATATATTTATCAAATCGAATTATTAATGAAATATAATGAATTCGTATTAAGTTATTCAAAGTAATACTTTACTTTACTTAAACGATTTTATTAAGGTATTTTGGTAATAAAAGACAATAAGCTGTATTATTTTAAATGTTAATACACAGCGGTGTGAGTGGCGGTCATTTTAAAATGTATGAGCACTAAAAATAAAATTTACATATGCAATATCAGATTATTTGTTATCGGAATTAGAGCAGCATTTTATTTCGTGCTTTTTGTTTATCGACATTTTACACTTACGAAACAAAAAGAAACAAGTGTGAATCGATAATGCGACATTAATTTAAAAAGGAATTTCAAGTTTTTTATTTGATATAGAATCTCTAAATTTATGATAGAGTAACAAACCCTTTTCTAATTACGTTTCGCATCTCAATCTATCTATGATTCTGTCTATCATTTATGGACTACGCTATGATTGGTTGATAGGCTGTCACGGAGTTAACAAGTGATAGTCGCATTTTTATCTTAAAAACATTGTTTTTTTTTTTTAATTCTGTGGTTAATATAAACTCGTTTAATATTACGTATGTATTCGAAATATCAAAGGATAAATCTTAGCGTATAAAAGTCTTGCTATAACGCGACTTAAAATGTCACCGACCTCTCTTAAAGAATGTTAACCGTTTAACTGAGAATGCTCACTCATTAAACATCACCCGTTCAGATGAAATAGTCTGAATCTGGATCAGATCTTACTGTTTACTTAGAAATATCAAGTCATTAGCCAAGTTAGAAGTGTATGTTTGAATGATACGATTAAATTAAAATTGTTGGCATTGTTCGTTGGTTGTGGAAGGCGCAGCACCGTATTAAATGGAAGGCATTAGACCAGCACAAGGCAGCAAAATGCTCCAAAAAAAAGTAAGACAATATAATGTTATAATGAACTGTTGGCGTTTCTGCATCTTACGACTAAGTATTTACATTTATTAAAGGTTCTACTTCGAGCGGAGTGCGGTGATCAAGATAACTTAGAATTTACTTAACACCCTTTTACAATGACAACAGACGGTTACTAATGCTACGAAAGCATTTGCAATAAGAACACGTTTTTCTACATTTTTTCGGGCCCACATTTATTCCTTAAACCATTTCCTTTCTGAAAAATACTTATTGATTGAAATTAAACGTTTTGATGATTTAACTACCTTGGCGCGCCACCACCCATGGCCCCACCGACCTTCAGGTCACACAGGCATAATCGCGGGGGGACGCGCGTGGTTCGTCCGTTGTTTGGCTCCGCACGCACCTTTCTTGACTCCCTGCATGTTATTTCGTCCGTTCCTTACGTTACGTTTTGTTGATTTAGAATTACTTTAGAGAAAAAAAATACTAAATAACATTTGTTTATAGTTTCTATTATAATGAGTGTAAGTTCTAACCCGGGCCGAGCCACCGCGACGCAAGTGTTGCTTCACCCGCGCACTAAACGTTAACATTTTACGCTTGTCTACAAATAGGTGCGAATGTTAACCTGAGATAACTGTCGACGACCAATTTAAGAGTTTATCGTAAGTGATAAGCGATAGCGGGTGGACACCGCGGAGTTAACAATATTAGACAAAGATGCTGTATTCAGTCGTTAATTATTTTGATCCATATTTATTTTTGGACATACGTTAATTCTTATTACAAATAAATCATTAACAAGCACTTTTAACCCACGATTATGATTTACATAAAGTAAACCAGTCCAATATTCAGGGCTTTAAGTAAATTCGTATGGAAACTTAAAATACACTATAGATTGGTTCCAAGCATAGACACCCTCACCCACCCCTGAAAAGATGATTGAAATTAAAAGATTATAAAACCGGAATACGGCGTTTAGCAATTAACTCAGCGCAAAATAGAGTTTAACTAACTTTTAATGTTTATTTTAATAGCAATAAAAATAAGAATCTATGGATGTATGGAAGTTTATCATATATTTACAAAATGGATGAAATTTAGTATAAATGTCGTACGTAGTCAGGAATTACAAACGGGCCACTAATCTGGTTATTTTTTTTTAATATCACAGGCACAGAATTGTAAGCAACAGTTATTTTCAAAATGAAATAATTTATTTAGCTTGCTACATGTTGTA
>JAODUI010000004.1:626528-641484 GCA_027563995.1 Papilio gigon
CATAGGAATTGAGACGCGAATTGGTAATCGCTGCGACGCGCGCTCCTTACGGTCTGGATACTGCGATATAAACTTGTAACATTATGCGAGATACTCGACGACAATTTATAATAATATTTTATAGAACGTTTAGCGTTAAATGCGTCTCCAATCGACTCTCGCTTACTTTTAAGGCATCGCTGATATTAAACAGAGCATTAGGGTAAACACAACGTATAATACCAAAGTGTTTACGTGTTACAATGATTTGATTTGAAATTCTTTCCTGGTACATACATAGCTATAACATGATTACGTCGTTCTAACATATTTACCAAAGTATATTACGTCACTTCAATATATAATTATATTTTCTCTAATAACATTTCTAATTAAACAAATAATGTAATTTATTGTAAATTACTCAACAAGATATATGAGCCAAAGATGTATAACATATACAAGTAGACGGGACATTATTCATCAAACCGTAAGCTCAAAAAGTACAATTTTGGTTTTTGGTTTTTATTTTATTTTTTTAATGAAACATCAGCAGATTTTTGTTAATTTACTAATATTTCTTTTACTACTCCAACTATTATCTAAGCTTGTGCTAGGATATGGTGTACAATAGTCGAATGGCGGGATTCGAACTCTGGACCACGTGATCGGAATTAGCTTTAGTTAGACACGCTCTTATTAGACACTTCTGACAACAGTACGGAAGATTGTATGCGATTATGTTTGAAAGAAAGCGCTCGTATTATCCGCTCTATAATTACAAATTTAAATCTCTCTGGTACATGCCCAGAAAGTAATCTTTTATTATTAAGTTTAAGTTAAGTACGCAAAAAGAAATGAAAGTGACCTCTGGTATATCTTAGAATTCCTGCCGATTATAATTGACCGGTTCAGTAAAAAAAATATCAGAGAAAATGTCAAGAGCTAATACAGAACCACTGTGCAAATAATTCAGTGCCTGTCAAAATATATTACGATGACATTATATGAAATAGAAAGTGCGTGATGTTAAGTATATGAAAATATTTTTATAAAGCAGCAAAAAAAAATGTTCATGTGATTTTAAGACACTTCACAAATGAAATTCTCTTGCGAGTGTTTTGTTTTCAATACTTTTCCAAATTCATTCAAAGTTTTGGACGTACAATCGGATACGATCGCGATGTTCCACTTTAAAAATACCTTATCCGCCAACTTTGCCCTTTCTCACAAATTGACGAATTAGGACTTGGTTATTAAATACCGGGATGATAGTAGAAAGTAATTAGTCGTCCACTGCATCCTAGTGGCTTTTGTTCTCGTCCCGTCGTCGACTCAATACGTATGAAGCTTTGGCGGGTATCAGGTACTAACGCGGCCGCTAACGGACGCGTTAGTACCTGATGATTAAAGCGCGAATGCCCTTTAAAAAAAAGAGTTAAATAAGATTGTATTAAAACTCAAAGCCTTATTAACCTTTTAAATGAGTTGAAAGAACAAGTAATAATTATGTAAAAAAGATTATTAAAATCTTTAAACTGCCATCAATTTTTAAATTCCACTTCAATACAAAATAATTTATTTAACACTAAAACGCTTAGTATTTACAAGAGTCGGTACCGATCGCGCCGCCGGTTGATAAATGACCCATAATTGTGTTCATATATCGGCGTTACGAAAAAAATTACCGAGACACGTTTAAGGAACGGATATCTGTATCCGAATCTGTTTTATTAATGTAGGGGTGTGTCCCAGGGCCGCAGTGCCGCGGCAGGGCTGTCCCGACGTGCAAACTGGGCTCAATCTCCACTTGATGGTTACCATATTTCATTTCTTTACTTTCTGTTCCGAACTTTTTGACGACGTGTTTCTACTCTTGTATTAAACAAACAAGCCTGTATTCAATATATAATAGGGTTGGCATTTTTTAAATTGCTTTTCAGAGTGTCTTACTGTAAAAATCAGTTTCAGCTAAAAACATACCAACTAATTAAAAGTAAATTCCCATATATTTAGTTTAATTGGATTCATGTTTTTTTTGTTAATAAATGTTGTGTACCAGTAACATTGGCATTATTATAAGTAATGTTCATACCACCCAGCGGACAATGTGCAGAATAAATCATGTAACTTTTGAAAAATCGATTCTGGCAAGCGATGGCGAGACAATAACTGATACCGCGTTATCACTGTAACGGTGCGGTCATTAAACGATGCATCGAATATTAAAATCGATTTCCCCGATGTTCCGAGTAAGTGTGTGTAATATAGTTGGAGGTGTCGATGTAACGAGATATGGGTCCGTTACTTGCAGAACGCAGGTGGTCGGGTGTCTTAAATGAATCGATTCGCAATGAATCGATGATTTCGTTTCGATGCAGTTTGACAGATTGCATGCATAATACTTTATTATAACGAACTGGCTTTTATCCTTTGATATATCGCTCGGTCGAATTTTGAATTTCGAACGATGATTTCGCTGATTTTAGATCTAATTTTAATATGGATCGTTTTCAGTCACGCTGTGAACTTCGTTAAATATAGAATCTAAATTTAATTTCATTTAATACATGAGTAACAGATTGACTGGCGATGACTGTACAAGTTGTTCGAAGACACACGAGAGACAACTGCAGTAAAGCCTTGAAGTAATATTACTAGAACAGTAGAAAAGATTTCATTAAATACAAAAAACCAACCTTTTTAAATGTATACCACTCTACGATCTGTGCTGTCTTGGTAGTGCTACAAGATTACCTGGAAAATGTGTCAGACACTTTTATCTATGTTAGCTGTCTCAAAACATATGTAAAATATTTTTAGACATAGAAAAGTACATGACAAGACACGCGATGACGAAAACATTGTGATATTTTTAGCATAGCAGGGAGGCGCTAATGATCTTTAATAATTTAGTTCGATTTAGCCTACAAGGTTAGATAACTTTGTCTCTCTATTGTTAATTTTAGCATTTTTGAGTTTAAGATATAATCAAATATACTGGACTAAAAAAATATGTATCATTCATAACTCATACACTGTCTTTAAGGTCATTAATTAAATATTACCGTTAAAAAAATGTACCGAACCCGAGACGTCAACGAATACTGTACCGCATGCGAGCTCATTGCGTTACATGAATTTCGTGTCGATATAAACACTTGAACGAATCTCCAGTTGACAGCGAACACAAGTGTATCTGCGAGGCGTATAAATAATAAACGCATAGCTATAAAACGCAATAAGATTTCACCTCCTTAACAAAATGTCACCGCGCACTAAAAGTCGTGTTTGGAAAACGCAAATTGCGTATCGGCAAGTTTACAGAGTCCGTCCGTTTGTCTGTTCCATTTAGCCGTAATAGTGTCGGCTTAAAATATTGTTAGCTTTTCACACAGCGAGTCGGCGCGGGAATGCGGTTAGCTCGGGATTACACGAACTTGCGGTTGCATCGCGGTTTTTAACTTAAAGACTTATGAACAATAGATCTTATTACTTAGCTGGAATTGAACCTGTTTACAATTGTGTAAAAATATATACTACTAAACCGGACGAATAATGTAAATGAAAATGAAAATCTACAATATATGATTCCTTTTGTGGCTTTCATTTTATTGTTTTATTATTTATTTATACGAGAAAGATCGCAAACAAGCGGCTAGATCACAGCGATCGTCAACGCCCATGGACACTTGCAATACCAGAGGAACAACAGATGCGTTGCCTTAATGATTTAAGTAATCATTATGTAAAAGGGGAGGTAGAAAATAAACAATATGGAACCTCTTTCATATTCCTTGAAAACGGTATCAATTTATTTATATGCGCATGCTTCGGCAGTGGAAACTCGAGGTAAGAACGTACTTACGCATATATTGCCTTTCCGCCATCTCCGTGTCACACACGACCAATGAAGTAAAACACCTCTTTGACGTTGATAATAGAGTTTAATTTTATCTTTGAGAGGTCGTGCTTAATGGCGATAGAAATTAACTTGTAACTGATTTAAGGAACGAAATCGTAACGTTTGGACGCTGCATTTGTTTTTTAGCTTGACTGAATGTGGTAATAAACTAGATTTACTTCATTGTAATATTATTACTTATTACAGAACCAATTTATTGTAATTAAATGAGGAGAGATAACACTGTATCTGCTTTAAAAGAAATGCACAAACTGATGAACGTCAGACGTGCCACAGTTGAAGATAATGAGGAGTTGTGCTGTTTTATTTGCAAAATCTTTAATCATAAAGGTGTGGTCATTAACTAAACCCTTATTAAAAACAAAGTTAATTGAATCATGTGTGAATTAAACATGGACGGCCACTAGTGTTCTGATTTCATTTGTTTATATAATTGAGTTCAAAAATTAGTACATTTTTCATACTTGTAAATAATATTTCTCTCGAATTTAAAAGACAAGATTAATGTTTTTGGAAAAGAACAACTAAGTATGTGGTCTTCGCCTAGACGTAGCTTAAAATATGAACTTATTAGTAACATATTCAAGCGTTAAACAATTAATATTCAATATTTATAGATGAAATTAAAAAAAATCTAATCGACCAATCATTTAAATCAAAATATCATATGCCCTAGAGCCGAAATTAAAATTCGATAGAGCGCACTTACGACCAAATTAATTGACAGTTCCAGTAATTAATCACAATGATTTGTGTGTATGGAGGTCGTTGTATAATGCAAGTATCAAGACGCATAAATCCCCTGCTATTGTACTCTAATGACCGCCTGTCATTAATTCGTTTATAATTTGGTAGCGAATGCGCCGACGTTCTCAGCTGCTACTGGACGTGTTGCAGAATATACCAATTAAAGCAATTAATTAACAGCTTTAACCTTTTTGAACTGCATTAAGGATTTTTTTATCTAATTTTTAATAGTATTATTATGCATTTTTCGTATGTATTTTTTACGCTGTCTCGTTAAAAAAAGATTTCTTCAAGCGGCAACGCCGTCACCACTGATGCCTCGTCGCGGGACACGTAAAGATTTCTTGAACATATTGCGTTTATCCTTTTTTGTTTCCTTAAAATACGGTATCTTTCATTTTCAAAAAGTTACTAAAATTTATTAAGAACATTTATGTATAAATTAACTCAAATAGTTAATTAACTTTGACTTATTTATAAAAATCATATAGAAACAACAAGAAATGTGACATCAAACGAAATAAAACTATTTAAATGCCAATTGTAATTATGTTTTATGAGCAGATTTTTATTGCATTTTAAAAGTCCGTCTAAACGATTATAAATTTAAACATTCGACCAACGGGTAGATCACGTCCAACTAATCTACTAACGAAACTACGATCCATTAATAAGTCCGTTGTAAAAAGTCATAACTCAAGAATTTATTAATAAAATAAATTAAAATACCAAATAAATAAAATCGTCGACTTTCGCTGATTAATTCCTGCGGTCGTGAGGAAGAGCTTTCTGAGTTCGGGCGTCTCCGGGCCCCCTCGGGCGGCGAACGAAACCCACATTTTGATTAATGAATTTTCGTATTCGAAAAAATGACGAGTTACCTTTTTTCTCTTTACTCGGAAGGCGGTTGAACCCTTTTTTTCGGGCGGAGGGGTAATTAGCGGTGATTGAATACTTTCACATATTATTTTTTTGGGAGGTATTTTTGAAGTAAAGTAATGTCTCATCTCTACCTTATACAGAGTGAAAGAGACGATAAATATTCTATATTGCTTCCTTGTGCCCGATTGCTTTCATCCATTACCTTGACATCTTTTAGTGTAATTTTTTGACACTTTTTTTAGTATCATTAGTTAGCTATTTACAAATTAACAGCTTTTTCACTCGATTACGTCGAAAAATTATTATTACCAAATTTCAACCCGATCCATGAAGCCGTTCTGAGATACTTGCAACAAACAAACATCGAGACATCAACACTTTTGCATTTATTATTAGTAAAGGTAATATACACTTTTCTTTTTTAGTGTTTTAATAAGCTTGAGTGTAAAATTCCAATTATAAGAAACATGTTATTCAAATTGAGGTAAATTTGGTGAAAATATATTTTCACTTCTGAAGTAATCTTATATTAAATGGACAAATGAAATCTGAATTAAACAATGTAGTCCAGTTAGAAATTTGTTTACTCTTGTTTGAATAAATAAAAAACCGCATTCGATTTTTAAACATCGTTAAATCCAATACGTTAACAAGAGCAAAAGTTCTTAAAAGATTTCTATTTGCATATGCAAAGTTGTCGCGAAGCGGGTCGCAGCCTAGACTCTTATTAGAATGGAATAGAGTCTATTATCGAAAAGAACGTCTTTAATTATTCATCTAACTAGTGCATAAAACTCGGCGTCCAGTATTGTACGTTGACCCTTGAAATTTGAACGGTCCATTTTTGTTCTTAAAGAAAATTCTAATAAGTGTTTTGTTTTTAAAGCATAGCAATATTGCAACAATGAAGTTTTATTTACGCGTGACAACTGAAATTATAATTTGGAGCGTAAACCGTGAAATGAGTCATGTTTGTTAGTTACGTGCCCGTGAAAAGTATAGCAAATTAGCTATTATCTGTTAGAAATGTGGTCAAATAACGTTAAATAAAAAACACACCTTCCTTATAAACCCAACGTTAGTTATTATTATTCGAATTTTGGTTCATTGATTGAAATCTTTAAAATAATTGAAATTCCATTAAGATTTTCCACTGGAAAAAAACCAACTTATCAATAGAAAATTTACGAAAAAAATACACAGTAGGCTATCATGTTATAATTTTATGCACAAAAATGAAAAAAGTGTATGAAGGTACCCGAAAATTTGCTCCCTGAATGACCTTCAAGAAACCATCCAATCAGCACTGTCTTATCCTTTACTCAACTCTGACAGGACAAAAGGAACGATATGGAAATTAAATAAATTCGGATACAGGTCGCAGTAACGTAACAAGGATCACGAAGTAAACGTTCATTGATTTCGCAAGAAAAATTTAAAAGGCCTTTATTCGCTTGTAATACAGTATGTAATTACGATTTGATAGGCCTCGGGAGAGGCGGGGCTACATTTACCTGTCAACACTTTCCCGCGAAACCTCGCTGCGAAGCATTCCAGCTTTCAAGCATTCAGCTTTAACTTAACTAAGAAGGGAGCTAAGTGTAATTGTTTTAAATTCGTGACTTTTTCAGTTAATGCCTTCAATGAAAATTTTAAGTGAGCCTTTGTAGTTAAATGTCAATTTAAATTGCTCCTAGTTATTTAGGGCGTATTTAATTTTTGTTGTTATTGACTCTTGTTCCATGCAAAAACTTGGTGTATTAACCTTTGGGCAAATTGTATTACAACGGGGACAAAAACAAATTAATGTTTTGGATATGTTTAGTTAACAAAATGAAATTGTGCAAGCCTCAATTGTGTGATTAAATATCAATTTATTGTAATAAAAGTCAAGGGAATTGTTAAAGTGGGAGGTTCTAAAGCGGGCGGTCGTCTAATAAGATCTTGACAAGCATTTTCGAATATGATACCAACTATGTAATTACATACATTTGAATACATACTTGTAATGGTTTTACTTCGTCAAACGTTGTATCCATTTTCTTAGTAATTTTGAAATTTATTTATTTTTGTAAAAAATAAAACATTCCGAATTTATCACTTGTTTTTAAAAAAAAAAACGTTACAATAAATAGAGAATATTAAAATATATTTTAGACATAGACCAAGGTTATTTAATTTAATATAACGGATATTAAATTGTCGCAATCAGTTTATAAAGATAATTGCGGTGGAACTGTAAATATCTGTGCTTTTCTTAGTTCATAATTATGTATAGTCTGTTAATGTCTTCATCAATGGAGACCGCTCAATTACAGATAGCAATCGTTAATACAACGGAAAATCGAAATTAAATTGAGAAATTACCATACGCAAAGCTAACGTATTGGATTTCTTAAAAGTCGATTTAAATTTTTAAAAAAGCGACAATTTTATGATAAAAGCTTAACGACTCGTCCACGTAAATTGGTTTAATTGGCCGACTATTTGACTCGTTGATTGAGATGTCAGAGCTCTGCCCAACCTTATAAAGGTGCTTCTTTCTTTCCTTGAAATATATTCTACACTTTTTTTTCGTTTCGAAAAAATCACATGTTCAAAACGGCCAAAAGAGTTAAACGCGTTGATGTCTTTTCTTCTATGTAATAAATTCAAATTTTCTAATAAATTTGACTATTTTTAATTTTTAATGTAATATTCGGTTTTACATTTTTGCTTTATTACAAAGGATGTAATAAATATAAATCAATTAAAATCGCCTAAACTTAACAGTTTAAAAAGTAACTTTGACTAGATGTTCCTGTGTGCCTTCGTCATGAAATGCTATTAGATTCTCTAACTCAATAGTATGATAAAAAATAACTTAATATCTGATTTACTTGTAGGGGTTGTTTCTAAAAAAACAATTATTGACGTCTATACAGCGGTTACGTCGGTACCCGCATTTCGATGGTATATAACAAAATTAAAAAATGCGTTTTATGAAAAGGCATGAAAAATATATTGATTTACATTTAATTTCTTTAAGGAATTATTGTAGTGTTTAAAAGTAAAACGGTATTAAGTTGAAATAATAAATATTTAAAATGAAATGGTTACATTTTCCGCGAAAACAGACATTAATTACGTTTACCCTTTCACGCACTATCATGAATCGCCATTTAATCCGTTAATGACTTTTTCATACACCTTTCGCCAAATATGCGCTTGGTAGCCCCGTATCGACGGATCGTGCACGCCCACTCACAATTTATTGTTATTTCCGAGATGCGAAGAAACTAGGTCGCTTTAGTGGCAGGTGGTAGAGTATACCTCACGGTGATGTACTTTCCAGCATTTTTTTAAATAATACTTATTCCTAACGGTTATGTCAGTATTTGGAGGCGATATCTTCGGCCTTTTTAGTTTTATGAATATGTAAAATATACTTTAAATATTAACTTATAATGGGCCTTTGAAAATAATAAATACATGCAACGAGTATTTAATAAGACTAAAATCCAAAACTGGCCCCCGAGCACGGAGCATCGGAGCACATTTAGCGAAATGACCATAGAGGGGCGACCATCGCTCCACGTGTCTTAGCAGACAATCTCCATTCTTGATTTCAATCAATTGTGAGTCGCGACATGCAAAGCGGGATGTCACCGCTACTCTATCCAAGTTTAGTCATGAACTCCTTTTATGAGCGACTCCATTCCTTTCCTGTGCTTTTATTTCGATTCTAGTCGCCGGGCCGTCGCGCTTTAGATTCTAGTGCGAACGCCTTTGTAGTTTAAGTGACAGGCTGTGTGTTAACTTGAATATGTTTACTGATAAAGTGTTTTTACACGCCTTCGGAACATAACTAGCATACATGTGTGTGTATAGTTTTTTCATCATGATTTTAAACGAGTAAAAAGTCTGCCTTCTTTCTATTGATTTCTTATGTTATTTTACTTCCTCTTTACTAAGAAAATCATCGATAAACTCACGTTTCATTACAATTTAAAGTATTTAATTTAGTACTGAAACAATGATTAAGCCTTGATAAAAATGTCATGGCACTTACTGTGCTGGCGTAACGACCCTGTGTGGGTGTTGGTCTCCGATACGAAAGACCATCAACGCCGCCTATCCTACGCCGTTTCCTGTCTATCGATTGCTACTAGCTCGACAGGTCTGGCTGGATATTAGGTACAAAAAATTGGTTCGAATATCAAGACTTTGCATGTCCCCTGTATGTATTTGTATGTCACCTGTGTATGGATCTTCTCTGATATAATCAACAACATGTAATCTCATGCAATACATCAGAAATTACTTAATTAAACAACGACACCGCTCGCTATACAGCAATCAGATAAAATTATTAAGATTGCAACCCAATTTTTGGACTTTGATATATCATTCACTCGTTCTTTGATAATGTTATTCACTCTTTCATTCGGTCAATACACGAGATGACCGGAGTGATAAGATCGGCTCAATTTATAAAATGCTTCTTTGACAAGGCGAATCGATCCTTGAACATATTAAGGGCATTCTTTAAAAATATTTGGACTTGAATACTCCGAGCCGTCGTCGACTTGTGTTTGAGGCACGTCTGCGACATGACGATCTTACAAGAAAGATGTGTTAACAAAATGAACAATTTAAATTTCATTACTTGTTACTTATAATGAATTTCGGTTAAGCACTATTTAGTATAGTATAAAGAAAAGTCGGGACGTACTTTTCAGGCTTTCATTTTTTTTTAATAAGTGCATTTTATGAACCAATGACAGGTTTAACATTTTTTTTATATAAATGTCCAACTTTCTATAATATCGTGTACATTAATTACTTGTTACTGCATTTAATTTATATCGTTAACAATTAAAACAAAATGTGAAATAAACAAAAAAATATTTAAATAAAAAGGATACAAATCGTATCCATTAAATGTCATTTGTATCCATTAAGCTGACTCATCCTTTTCTTCATAGTATCTTAAAATGTTTTAATACCCACATAATTACATGCTCGTTAATTTTATGTCACGAATTAATTGCTACACATTTTAAACATAGTGAGATTGCTAACAAGGACCTTTTACGAAACGAATTAAACATATGTATAATTAACATAAAAACATATTGTATCTTCTTACCAAAAGAATGAAAGGGATATCATCAGGTCCCTGTCTGCACACTGCTGCACCCTTTCCCAATGCCTTCCATAGTATATAGTTATATAATAAACTCCAATAGCTTAATGGTTAAGGATTGAGATTTCTGAGCACGTAGTTGAGAGTTGGAGTCTCGTAATTCGACTATTGTCGTAAACTATATCCAAACACAAGTCCAGAGCTTAGTTGAAGAGGTTAAATAAACTTTATTGAATTAACAAAAACCTTCTCATGTTAAAAAAAAGGTATGTAGTTCTCTTCTTTATACATTCAACGACTAAAAAGATTGAAACGTACGTCAATATAATGTTGTTGGACGAGTGGTGCAATGTGAACGCACGCCAATAAACCACATAGCTGTAAATGCCCGTATTATTTCGACAGAGTTAATGCCGGGCCCGCGGGAGCGAGCGCAAACAATCCGTCATCGTCCTTCCTTCAAGTGTAGTTTTTTATTTTCCTCACTTCTGTATGTTTGTTTGGTTATTTCGAGATCTCGATTTACAAATTTCTTGAGTTACAATGTCAACAATTGGTATATAACATTTCGAAATTATTGAGTTACATAATGTCACACATTTATTTTTAAACTCTATAATATTTGTCTATAACATTCAAGCAAATTTATAAGTTTGTTTTTTTTTTCATAGATTTAAGTTCAGCCGTGATATAATAAATAAATAAAATTGGTATGTCGGTACGTACAGAGTATTTGCGTTGTTTATAACGAAAATCCAATTTTAAAACTTATTGTCTATTTGCCTGTACAAAGTTCTCGTTAGTTCCTTCTAATTTCCGATATGACTCGATTGATTTTGACGGGACTTTTACTGGAAGGTAGCTCGTGATAGTTTATCTAGTTTCAATTAATATTTAATAATCTGATTTTACATGTAATTGTGCCATCTAGATATTATCCGACTTATGAATTTGTTCCTTTTTCATATATTAATATTTGACAAGTAGATCATAATTTAGTCAGGAGCACAGTTTATATATAATATTAAAATAATAATACGAGCTGTGAAAAGTTAAGAGTGCGCAGTCACGCCATCCAGTTAGTCGCCGACGCAGCGTGTCATTATAGCAACATTTATTTAATTTTCGTAAAGAAAATATGTGAACTTGTTTTTTAACTGGACGAGGAAATCGGTTTAGTAAAATACACATTGTTGGCACGCGATGCCTTAAAGGAGTATAAACTTTACTACTGAATAAAATTTTATACTCAAACAAAATTATCCGACCAAATGAGAGTGACACTGGTAACGCTGTAGTTCTGGTAACTGGTTGATTTGTCAGAAGGTAACATCATCTAGGCGTAGACGCATAATAAGATATGACAAGATAGGCTGAGTTCGATATCAGCACTTCCATGACTTTTTTTAATACTAATGAACTATTGAAAGTAAGTTCTTTTATTGTTCAATGGATCATTTTAAGTTTATCGGGTCTTGTGATCCCGCCGCTCGTTTGCCCCCCCTTCTCGTATATAAAAAAAAACACTGTGACAGGAACATACTGTTAAACATAATTTTAATAATAAGTCAAGCTGTGATAAACACTTATCAAGTGTTAATAGTTGAATAAACAAAGTAAATTTGTGAGTTTGGCAATTCACAAGCATAATAAAAAAAAACTCATGGTGACAATTTAAAAATACTCCATTATATTAAATACCTAAAGGTTTATCAAAACGATACACTTATGGAGATGAGTCAGCGTTTATGTCGTTACGTAAATCAAATAAAATGACTTGCTCGACGATTGACCGCTCGGTATACAGTTATTTTATGAACTTTTAAAGATCGTATTAAATTGTAAATTTTATATCATGTTTATTTAATAGTTAACAGCAATGTGTTGGAATTTTAATAAAACATTCGTAGCTTTTACTAAGACGGACGAATCTGTAGTAACCTAGTTAGTGCTATAGTTCTGAAGGTTGTGCTCAACCTGATTGCATTCAACGAGATACATCATGATGGTTGAAATATTGAGTCCCTATATGTCAGTAGTTAGAGGGTGTTCAAAAATTGCAAACTAACCGACTTATATATTCGTGACCCTTCACCTTACTCGAGTCTTCAAAGATTCGGCACAACATGTACTACTTTTCCATACTTCCCTTTAAGCAGGCATGCCTTAAAAATTTGCCCACTTATTTAAAACCCTGATACAGTCCGTTCTTAGTATTCAGACTGGAGTTTATATGAAAACCTTTTCGTAACTTAGAACTGCAACATTTTATTTTAGATAATACGTGTATTTTTCATTTTATTATTGTATATCCTTTTATGAAATAAAAATATTAAACGTATGAATGTCGCAGTACTGGTTGCTGAATATGTTCCCAGTGATAAACATGTCAGTGATTAGCAAGTTAATCTTCGCTGACGTGATGGATCGCCTACTTAAAGTTCGCATCTCGTTTTATTCATTATTTGCTTATTTCATTAAGATTTAATTATTAAATCTTTATTACTTAGTGACGTCCAGATACATTCTAAATTATGATATATTTAAATTAGTTAAAATTTAACTTAAAAAATAAACGTAAACATATTTTACCTGTACTTTAAACTATTTTTATAGGTATAAATAGAATGATATATAACGATTTATTTATTAAACGTAAATCATATGTATGTACCTATATATTTATATATGAGATCATAATCCAATGTTGTTCTTTATTAACATACTAACTATCGCACACGACTCCGTCCGATCAGAATTAAACAAATAAAATCTCGATATATAATCAACTTAAATCGACTCCATTCTGTTGTGTATTTTATATTCGTGACTGTTGTTGTGTACTTAACATTTTTAAAGTACACAGAACCTAATTTTTGAGTATCCACCTTTTATAATGATAACACTTGAAAAGCGTTTCGTGTTTGATTATCAAACAGTATTGGGCTGTTTACTTGACGCGGTATAGTGTTGTACAAATTAAATAGAGGCTCGCAACACGTGACGCACAGAACACTATTTTAGTTACTGGCAGGATGTATAAGGACGCAGTTTCTTTTAATTCCTTTCATTCCTATTCCTGCGCCCACAGAGGGCTTTACTTCCGCAATCACAAGCGGTCATAAAGTTCGAATCTTGTTTTTTTTTTTTACAGTAGGGGTAAGTTTTCATAAAGGTTCTGTTCACATTAAAACTAGAAGTAAAGCCTCATAAATTGTCCTGAAAAATAATTCTACTGATTTCAGCCTTTTTTTGACTAGATACAACTTATTGTTATTTTCAACTATAATGGTGGTAGTTGAATAGTTTTTTTTAATAAGGTAACGAGATAAACATGTTGTTATTCATAATAAAACTGATTTATGCAATTCGATGTAAAATGAATTGCAGTACCTGTTGAAGGTCACAACTTTGTACTATCCGTTTACATTATACACTCTTATTAATTTTATTATTATTTATACGTTACATCATTGTATGTATCAATAACTTATATTATTGTATGTAATAAATTATTAAAAAAATACTCAGCAACCATATGTATTTTATATTATAAGGTGTGAAACGAACAAGCGGTCATTTGAACTCGGTAACGAAGATCAAAGCTATTTGCAGATAAAATTCTTACCTTTAATCCGCACACGAGACGCATAGAACTAGGTTATTTCTCGTCGTGGTTCCTAAGAGTCTGTTTCCTCGTCAAATCTACCTCCTTCCCATCCCTTATAGAAATGTGTGATAAGGAAATCAAGACTAATATTTGGCCTGGTATATTACGGGTTTCGGTTAAATTGTTATCACACTATACGTACGTAATTGTGATTGTAATCAATCGTGTATTAATCGTTTCAGATGAACCAGCAATGCAAGGTGTGCGGGGAGCCTGCAGCCGGCTTTCACTTCGGTGCCTTCACTTGTGAGGGATGTAAGGTAAATAGAAATACATAAGTCAATTTATTAAAATAAATATCAACTGATGTTAAACACGTTGTCACTCGACAAGTCGAAATATGTCTTGTGATTTATTTAAAATTGATATGAAACTATTTGAAGTAAAATACATGTTTGAAACGGACGATGTATTAACAGAATGAACAGAAGGCAAGTGACGATGTGTAATATAAAATGTGTTCTCTTTCTTAATTCAATATCTACTTCTTTTATTTTATGGCTTTGCGAGAACATATAAAAACTACTTGACCAGTATTTGTTAATCGATTTCTCTTAATGACACCATGTTATTTTAGGTGACAGTTTTATTGCAGAAAACCAATTCCGATCAACATTATTCGAGA
>JAODUI010000004.1:641584-696168 GCA_027563995.1 Papilio gigon
AGCCTGAAGCCGGCTTTCACTTCGGTGCCTTCACTTGTGAGGGATGTAAGGTAAATAGAAATACATAAGTCAATCTATTAAAATATATATCAACTGATGTTAAACACGTTGTCACTCGGCCGGTCGAAATATGTCTCGTGATTTATATAAAATTGATATGAAACTATTTGAAGTAAAATACATGTTTAAAACGGACGATGTATTAACAGAATGAACAGAAGGCAAGTGACGATGTGCAATATAAAATGTGTTGTTTTTCTTAATTCCATTTCTACTTCTTTTATTTTATGGCTTTGCGAGAACATATAAAAACTACTTGATCAGTATTTGTTAATCGATTTCTCTTAATGACACCATGTTATTTTAGGTGACAATTTTATTTCAGAAAACCAATTCCGATCAACATTATTCGAGACAATACAATGAATTAATTTATTTATATCGACGAACTCTTTATTTATGAATGCAATTTAATCAATGTATATAATTATATTTCACGCCTGTCACATATAATATAATAAATATAGCTTAAATAAAAGCATTAAAGATTCATTGAATTGGAAATCGTATATTTTTCCTATAATTATTTGGTTATTTATTCATGCCAATTCTTTACGTTTGTAAAATTAGAATATATTTTATTAATAAATGAAAAGAACTTAATCTTAGTGATATTTGTAAAGTTTTTGAATAAGATCTCATTAACTTTTATAATATTACTTTCACCAAATCTAGTTAGGTATTAGAAGAACTACCTCTCAGAACATCGCCCTCACAATAGTGAGTGACCACCGTGGTGGTTTAGTAGTACGTCCCTAAATAATCCTACTGCACCCCAGGATAAGGGAGCATTTGTTAAACAACAAACTTTTGACAACTATAATTACTGTGTCAATCTTACTGTCCTACTGCATCACATACTGAAACACACTTCATACATATGTTGGTTCGTGTGTTCCCAAATGGCAACGTAAGGATGCCTTTCAATGAAGAGTGATTATGTGTATAGAAATTAGAATACAACTGACATTATAATTTTGAGTACTTTTATTCAAAGTCACTCAATGATTGTTCATACCACAAAGTTGTATTATTACAAATTGCTGGCTAATGTCTCAGGCATCTGTCACTACATCATTATTTTTACGCGAACATGTTGCATGTAGAAATTTGCAGCCGCTAAGTGTTACTATGTATACAAAGCTATTTAAACACAAGACGGACAGTTGAATGGCATTATGCAGAACGGACGCATCCAATACGATATAAATCATGTTGAACGCTGAAAGAGGTCGGAATATTTAGATTCGTTTACTAAAGACAGATAGCGGCAAATGGATGCATTTGAGTGGACGTCAGTGTTCCTGCGGATTGCTATGAAAAAGTATTTTTAATTCTTTACCAATAATGTCATTCATGTTTACAAAATGGATTTGTCTTGTCACTCTATTTCAAGTATACAATGAAAATGGTTAGAAAACCATAGATATGAAGACGGACGGTTGTTTTCCATAAAGTTCAGTTTATTAAAATGTTGTTTACTTTTGTTTATTCTCGTCTAAGAAAGTAATTTGACTCGTATATGTTTTAAAGCCTCTTTTCAATTATGGCAGTGCCAAAAGCTTAATAGTTAAAGGTACATATTTCCAATCACGTGTTTAGAGTTCGAATCCCTCAATTCAACTATTGTCGTAAACCATATCCTAGCACAAGGCAAGAGCTTAATTGGAGCGCTAAAAGAATTATTAGTAAATTAACAAAAATCTACTAACATATTTATTAAAAAATACAATAGAGTATAAGTAGGTACTAACTTGTGACATCTAAAAGTCTTGTTATATACTTGAATGCTTATATAAAAAGCACATGTCATTGAAGTGTCTGCGGTATGTAAAGACAAGTAAATAGCGAAGGCGACATTCAGCTCTATAAATTATTATCGAATACATAATTACTAATATCGGTCACTTGTAATGTCGCGTGATTGATGGCGTGAATCTCTTTGGGGCATAGATTACGTGTCGCTGTACAAATTCTATTTGCCATTAGATTTTGTCATATGGTCGTGTTACCTGCAGAGCTGACAAACCTATTATGATACTGAAAAAAAAACGTGATTAGTCGAAATTATTAGTAGATAAAAAGAAGAGAAATTGAGGAGAGCAATAAGCACAGTATCATGGTTGACTACAGCCTCACCATCACTTAATTTAGGCTAAGCTGAAGCTTCTCGGCAATGACGTTTGAACTACATATAGTCTTTCTTTATGTCGTTTTTTTATAAAGGAATGTATTTTAGGAATATATGTTTACATATGCACATTTTGTTACATTTAGTGTTTAGCAAAACTCAATAATATTAAGAATAATCGCCTTCAATAAAATGGAAGAGCACGTAATAAGTGAGTCGGGGCGGCGTGCAGATAGAGAACTGTCGCGCGCTCTGCAGGCAATTTGCTACCCGAATCAATTTGCCAGCTTTTTGTCGCGCGATAATGTCGGCCGATTCAATTTTCTGTTAAGTGCGTTGAACGCGCCTCCCGCTGCACTTGTTTTGCGATAACGGGCCCCGAGAACTGGACGCCTGCACCGCGACAGAATGCCACAAACCAGCTGTAGTCAATACTAGGCGTTTTGAAGCGCGTACTTTGGAACGCACGTAAAGAAGCTAGTTGTATAAACGTCAATATAGTTTTGTCCAACACAAATCTTTAATCATGAGATTGATCTTTTTATCCGCTCATTTTTAAAATGGATTTCGTCTTTGGATGCATCATCATCAATCTTTTGTTTTCTTCCATACATCTCTATTAGCCGTCATATAACTCACACAGTTCTTACGCATATCCTCTTTCACACAATCCATCCGTACCTTTCTCGGTCTTCCTTCACCTGTTAAAGTGATCATCTCTACGCATAACATGTCTATGCGACATATATTTTCTCATCGATTTCTTTATTAGTGGCAATTTCAATTCAATCTTAGTAACATAATAAATGCGGAAATATGGATGGGTGGATATTTATTATTAGGTATCTTGAAAACAGTTCAACGACTCACATTGAGCAGTGGCACAAATGTAGAGGAACGTATAGAGCATCTATTTTTTTTATTCCACGCGGACGAAGTCGTGGGAAAAATCTAGTATGTCATATATTTTCAAGTAGCGACGGTTAATTACGTCACGTGAGCCACTTGCCTTCTATACCATTAAAAATCGTACATTGAAAAAAATACAAGAAGTGTCGACTATATTTAGAATTTGACGTCAAAGCACTTTTTACCATCAATTTTCGTTTAGTGGACATTTAAAAAAAAACAACGTAATTGAAATTTGTGTTAAGTGTTCAGTTATAAGCTTTCTACATTTAAAAATGACGTGTGATTTCAGCTAAAAGTGTTACTAAGAGGCTACCGCCACTACAACAAATTTAACTTACTGTTTTACGTAATTCACTTTAAGTAAAATTATCTTCAACATCAAAATTTACACGCCGCAACTAGACGATTATCGGTTACTTGAACAATCTGTTATTTAAGATTACTAACACCAATCTATCACTATGGGATATCTTTAGTGACCTAATAAATACTTAGTCTGTTGTATTTAGTTTGATATTTCTAACAATTCATGTAATTGAGGTAAATATAAACCAAACGAAGGGTCATTTAAGAAGCTTGCTTCCTCTTGTACTACAGATATACATAAACGCCGATGATGACCACGATGTTCCCGCCACTAGTTTGCCCTCTTTTATTATTAAAAAAGACGTTTCCGTTTTATACGGCAGTTGCGGCCTCGTCAATAGACAATAGTTTTAATTAGTCAAAATTTATTGTCAAGACCCTAGTATAAATTAGATTAATGATTAAAGAAAACAAACAAAGTGTTAAGAAAGTCGTTAAACTGTAAAAAAAATCGTGACGTAGTGAGGCTGGGCTATAAATTATTGTTGAATTTACTTCAGTAAATTAAAACAAACATTGTAAACAATTTAAGCGCCAATAGCCCAATGCCCTAGAGTTGGAATGTCGCTATTCGAATATTGTAAACCATATCCTATAAACATAGAGCTTAGATCAAGTGATAAAAGAAATGTTTAGTAAGTTAACAAGAATCTGCTAATATGTTTTACAAAAAAATGACCTATTTATTATATTGATATCATCATTATCATCATCACCCTTTGTCTGCCCACTGCTGGACACAGGCCTTCTCCAGTATTTGATCAGTATGCTATCAAATATTTTAAAAATATATGTACTTTTCCAATATTAAAAAAAAATCTCCTACTACTTTTTTATCATTATGAACCACTTTACCTGTTCATTTCTGAACGATTTATCTTACGGTACAGTTCATTCAGAAATGTATTACAAAAATGAACAAAATGCTAATTAGATTTTTAACATAATTAACGATTTATTCAAATGTATTTAAAATAAACCGACTCGACAATACGTGGGCTTTGAATACGTCCTTATTACTACGAATTAAGATCCATCTTAAATGGTCGTATGTCATGTGACTTGATTCACAATGCTTAATACAATGTTTGTTTTTATAATAAACCTACTAATTTCGGTAGTACCCGGAAGTCGTATTTAATGAATACATAATATAACATACATTATGTATGCATAGACCACACATACGTCATTTGAAACTCAAGTTCAATTAACGTATTTGTGTTAAGGTGATATTAGTCTAGTAGTTTGGGATACGGATTGCGATGTCTAAGGTCATGTGTTCGACCACTTTACTAGTAATTGTTTCTAAAAATCAAATGTAACAAGTTTCTATTATTTTTGAACGTATCATTATTCTACACTAACATATGCGATAAAAAATTTATACATAGTTGAATAATGCAATCATTTGATACCAACGAAATTATTAACATGTAATAAAATAAAATAATTGAATACGTCAACTAAATGTCGAAACGATTGAGTAGTTTTTTTTTTTATCCAACAAACCTACGCACTTTCTACTGACAACACTCGAAAAGTGAAGACTTCACGCAAAGACCTTTGACCCGAGGACGGGGAGACGCGCCTCTCAGAACGTACAAACTCTAATCTTTTTTTCCATATTCGTCAATCATTGCGAAAACGAATGTGATCAATTAACCTTTGAACCACGAACATTACAGAATAACAGCTACTGCTTTTTACATTGCAAATGTGTTCATTTAGTATATTCAATTATCACGATTGTGACACTGCACACTCCGCAAATCAGTCGTCTTATATATCGTCATATCTTCTTGCTAATGCATCTGGTTAACTAGCTTACACGTACCGCTGCTTAATATCACTTTAAAATAAGAATAAATTAAACAAACAAAAATGTTGTTAGCGTTAAAATGTACAAGTATTAACATAAAATCCCTTCTAATTTACGGCGCCGTGTTCTAGACTACAAAGTAACCATATAACGGACAAACTTGTAGGTACCAGATAAATATTACCTACTAGTTATTGGGCAGAATATTTCCTATTTATTAACAGGATTATATGACACTGTATCTCATAGTTTTGATATTAAAAGATCCGATTAACAAGACGTGTAAAGGAAAATAATGTAATAAACAAGCAATTTACAGAGCGAGTGCAAAAACTGGAGTGTTGATAATAATAGAGGGCCCGTCGAACGGGAAAGTGTAATGTAATCATTAAAAATTTTACACCCGACAGCGAAATGTATCTGCATAAAAATGCACTTAAGTAATTTCAGTGCAATTCGATTCTCTTCTGTTTTTTTTTTTGCAACATTGAAAATGTATCAAAAAATTATGTAAGAATATTGAAATTAAAGATGGGTTCGGCGCAGGCGCATTGGATATTATAATGGAGTTTAATGTGGGTACGTGGCATGAATAATTTATGTGCGGACATTTTCGGCTTTGTGATCGAACATCGGTGTATTTTGAAACGGAGTTACCGTTAAGAGTACTTCGGTGTTTTTTTTTTTATAAAAGGGGTGTTGCCGCGAACTTTTTGTTACGTCGCACTTCAAGTTGTTTGTCAGCTTTTGCACGTTTCGATCGAATATTCTTAGTATGTAATTTCTTTATACACCCATAATTTTGACACCTAAATTACTAGTAGCCCGTTACTAAGCGAGAATATGTCTTGTTGAACAAAATAACAATATATTTTACTGCGAATAACTTTTATAAACGATCGTTGGTGACTCAACGGTTAAGCTCTGAAATTGTAATATTCGCGTTCGGATTCGATCCCCACCAATGTATTTATCAATTTTCGCTACATACAAACACAGAAATCTTTACTGTTATATTTATTACAGTATAGATATTAAATTATATAAACATGGTATGCGATCTACTAACATTCACAATTATTCTGTTACGGACCAAATGACAGGAGGCATTCATTATCCAACATTAAAGTCAAGCGTTTCCTCGAGAAAAGGACATTTAGGCTTAACGACGTGCTGTATTAAGTTAATAAGGTGTTTTGAGATCGCTCTCAATGCGTCGCTTATCAAAAAATACACTAAAATATATTTTTATCCTTACTTCCTTCATTTTGATCAAGTTGATTATTGCAAAAGGCAACTAAACGGTTACCTTAAGATATCAAGACTAGCTAATGATGCACAACATATCTTGGATTCGACTATGACATTCATTTCCTTGCAATAAAATCTTTTTTGAAATACTTAACGCTTGTTTATTAATCTTATACGCAATTTTAAACAATCAATAGAGTCTTTTAAATGTTTTAACACGTAGTGACAAATTTAATCTGCCTGGTTCACTCTCAACTGTCAGTTTTTTGTGCCAATTCGGTCGGTTATAATTGACAGCTGTCAAGTGGCTGCCATTTTTATCGACAAGCCTATGAATTTATTACAAAAAGTTTCGTAAAACCAATTGGTCGTAATATTTAAGATTCAATTAGAAATATGTGATTGTTTTGTAAAATAGTTACTCAATTGTTTTGTGGTTTACTTAGTCGCATTTAGTAATATACTACGATATATATATTTTTTAAATAATTAGGCTTTTTAGCCTCGAGTTTAATGTTTACGGCTTTTGTTTTTCTTCTCCTATTACATGGTAAATCGTCAATAAAATTTCAATAAACAAATTCTTTGATGTCATTTTAGTTTGAACTCTATCTCACGTAGTCAGCTCTACATAAGGCGGGGAAAGTATTGAAATGGTTCACGCGACACGCGCGGTACCAATTTTGCTGCGTCAATGTACGTCGGTTGTGCGAACACTATTCCTAATTCAAATATCGTTAACGGACTCAACACTTTCTTTTCCTTTATACGTACTCCGTTCATAGAGGGCGTCACTATGTCGATCATTGAATCGATTCTGAATCGAGAGATGATTAAATCGGTTACGAATTATAGCAGTAACGGTAGTGATTTGTGATTTTCGAACGCTGATTAGATCTATTGTTAGATTTCGGGTGTTCAAATAGAGAGCTCATTAAAAAGATCACGCGAAAATGACGGCGCGGATGTGTGGGTTATTGAATCTATTATCATTGTGAACCGTTTGTACGCTGGCGGTTTGAAAGGAAGCGAAAGTGGGATGTCAGGATCTGCGACTAGCGGACGACAGTTGCAAGAAGTAAGAAATTACTTCACTTTATTGTTAGTTAAAAATTTGTATAGCACACGTTGATGAGGTGAATAGGTGCGAGGTTCAAGCTTTAAAAATAAGTACGTTGTTAGCTGTACAACTTGTTTCGTTATTCAGTGTTGTCAGCTTTATGAATAGAGTACAACATTGCATATTTTGATTTAAGTGGTTTTTAAATTTTGGAGAGGAAAAAAACTGTAATCATTGACAGTTATTTGATAAATGGAAGAATCTGAATGAATTGTGATGTACAAATAACTAATAGTGAAACGGACCATACAATTAAATACATTTTTCTTTTATCTAAATTATTACGTGTGCGAATATTTTGGTTCACATAAAAATGTTTCGTCAGTATTTTGATGTAGTCCATCACGTAGCCGCCGACAATATAAAAGTGCTTTCAAATTGATCTTAATTCTCAACCTTTGGCATGTTTATCACCTCTTCTGAGAAAATGATAGGGCACCGCAACGTCGGAGCGATTGTATAAAATTGAGTGCAATCAATTGCGAACGAAATTCGGCTCAGGCAGTTGTCATTATCAGTCAATACGTGATTCCCTCGATTTTGCAAATAAATACAGTTGATGTACGCTTCAATTTCAAAACGTAATTTTAACATTAGTTTTATGACCGACAAATTGAAACGATTGATAAGTTCTGCTTATAATCCAAGAGAGGTTAAAATGTAACATAACTTTACAGTTTAAGTGTAAGCTTTATGTTGAGACGCTGTTACATTTCTTACTATAAATCCCTAATTCATAACAGCATGATAAAAATAATTTCTTATGTACTATTAAATTTCTGTGCAATTTTTTTATCATCCTCCATCAGCTCATTGTACGTCCCCACTGAAATGCTCAGAGCCTACCCTATTGTTAGGGGTGACTGAGCCATAGTTAACCAAGCTGGCCCACTGCGTGTTGGTTGACTTCGCACATATCATTGAATTTCTTTGCAGACATTGTGCAGGCATCACGATGTTTTCCATCAAATGTACCAATGATTTTCCTAAATCCACAAAACACATTGGTACACGGCGGAGTTTCAACCTGGACCATGTCGAGTTTGGTCCAGTACGGTCAGGCGCTTACTCACAGCGCCACCGACGCTCTATATTTTTTATCAAGCTAGTAATGCTTTCTACAATACTTACCATGTAATATTTTCTGGGATAAATCAATCGTAATTCTCTATGACGACTGCGCCACACCGCAGGCCGGCGGAGAGTATAAATAAAGCCGGCAGTGACGGGCTGACGGGGCAATGCGTTCGCTCCGCAACCAATAAACTACCGTAGATGCACCTTCAATATTTAATGCCTGGGAACTCTACGGTTCAGTTATTCAAGCTTTCGCAGTACGCAGGTGCGTAAATCGAAAATACCTCGCATGCTTCAACAAAATGATGTCTTTGTTTGGATTCGTCGAGTAAGTAACGGACACTGTTTATGTTGATTGCTCTGACGGTTCCTTACCGTCAAATACCACTGACGGACTTCTAGTTAACATATCTTTACAAAAACGACCGTTTTTAAACATGAAACTACAGTTATAAAGATTTCATAGTAATAATAATTATTAAGTTCTTTTGATTAGACAAAAAGGTATCGATGTTCTATTATATAATTGAGAGCAATCTTCGAACGACCAACTACGTAAGTCTCGCTTTCCTGAATTTAATTTTTCATGACGTAACTTTGCAGTCTCTAAGAAGTAGCATTCTTTCTAGATTCGTTCACTCTAGATTCATATGTGTTTTTAAGTAACCTGGATTCATTGCTCTGGAGTGTATAAAACAAAAAACTTGTTTATTTTGTTATGTAAGATCTGAGCATTGTACGGACTTGAATAATGCATTTATTCGGCCATAAATTATCACGCTGTTAAATTTTATAATAAAACTCATGTATTTGAAAATTCTAAATCTTGATATTTGGACATTCATCTAAAATCTTAGTATCTAATAATTAGCGATTTAACAGTAACAATGCAATCTGTTACATAGTTAAGTATTTTTACACACATTTAGTCCACCCACTAGATACTGTTTCAATCTCAAAGGGTTGGCGTTGAAAGAATTCATTAAGTTAGGCTCACCTGTACTGTTACTTTATTCCTATTTTTTTATGTACAAAGTTAAAAAAAAAACAATTACTAATAAATTAATCGTCAAAAGAGATGATTATCGTGAGTCGTGCAGCAGCGCGGCAGCAGGCAGGCAGTCGACGCGTGCGGCCATTTCACGCTACGTCGCGCGTGTCGATGTTTACACGTGCTAATCTGTAAATTGCCTTCATTGAATCTATTTTAAACCACTTTTGCTATGTATTAGTGATAGCATGTGTAATTAATTTTATATATTAATAAGTACTCTTAGTATACGCGTATTAAAGTAACGAGATGAGCACATAAACAAGAAGGTGATGATTGAATATGGATGACTATAAAGGTGTGGATGAACTGCGTGAAAGAGGACGTGTTTAGGAAGGGAGTTCAAATATGACGGCTGACAGAGGTGTATGGAAAATTAGAACATATTATCCCTCTGTAAGGAAAAGGGCGGGTCGATGATGAGTTTAAGCGTATGATAGTAACATTTAAAAGAACTAAAAGATGCATTAGGTGTATTTTGAGGCCGTTTTTTTACGATATTTACTTGTAGTAACAAAACGTAATATTATTACTACATTAGTATTTGTAAATAAACAAAGGTAACAGGTACAAAATCCAGTGACAGTAACGACTAGTTTCGGACTGTGCGTCACGCGACGGCGAATACTGTTAATTAGGCACTCACTCTAGGAAGGATTTAAATTTAGTTAAACTTCTAAGTTATTTTAAACTACGTTCTGACGTTTGAACTTAACATAGTATAATCTTGAGCATTAATGTTATTCTTTTTTTTAATTTTGAACTTGATAATTGTTTACGATATTTCAATACGGCCATGGAATTAAAATGGAGAGTCAAAATAAATATGAAATAGAATGATTTATAAAGTACAATGTTTGTTGATTAATGCGTTCTCATTTGTTACGTTCGTGTTGAGTAATTTGAAGTTTTTTGCATCGGTCAATTCGTTATTTTAAAGTTTCGTTTTCATAAATAATTTGTTGCCAATTAGACGGCGTGTTGTTTAAATATTCGTATTATTTTAATTGGGTGTTTTATTATGTGCATATTTTCATACAACTTGAAAGATTTAATAAAACACAAATGTTATAATTTATGGCTATCACAGAAGTGTTGTGTTGTGTATATTCCCCTAAACAATGTATCCTTTCGCCTGTATAGCCCAATAACTTTTTTTTCGATGGACACAGGAATGCCTTATTGTAATGTCGTTTATTACCGGTTTCTGAGATGACCGTTACGGCAGAGCCGCTGTCAATTTTGAATTTAAAATTTACTCCATTCAACTCCATATACTCCACCATAGGCTCTCGTCCGGCCGGGCCGACACAACTAAGTTCACCTTACTACACACATTGTTTATATAAACCTTTTGTTTACACTTTATACCACTATAGTCAGATCGAGGACACTCCGACGTCGTTAAGTTAACGTTGGAACATATCATCTTTTCACTATTAATTTTACTGGCACTTTGCTTGCCGTATGGTCCGATATGAACCGAATCGTCCATAGGCGCACTGGCGCCGACGCTGGTCGCTGCCGCTGCGCGGCGGCTCCCGCCCGCTCACACTGGATATTAACAGCTAGCTCCACTACCTTTGACAAAGGCAGGCTGGTCAGACCCTTGCCATAGATCTTCTCCCTCTCGATGCCTGGCAGCGTGCCCATCACGAAGCGGTCCCTTCCGGTTTCCTCCAAGTTACTGCAGACTGGTTTATTGACGTCATTGTCCAAGTGACGACGGGCCCAGCCGCCGTCCCTGCGTACGCATGTATCCTGCATACATATACAACACTGAGGAATACCTTTTCTATATCATTGTCGTCTCGCACATAAATTACACGATGAACTATAAAATAGCTAAACCCTCATTAGACACAGTGATGACAACACTAATAAATTTTTCCATAAAATAACCATCAAACGACTATCGTCGCATCAAAAGCAGCGGAGCATCACTAAAATAGGTAAAAAATCGATATTGTTGACCGAATCAATATCAAAAATTGCTTCGCACGGGTGGTCCCCATTAAGCCGGACGCCGCCACACTTGTCTACGCCTCGTTTACATATCCAACTGCACTGGAGCATAAATTGTCATTACGGCAATCATGCGATACGTTTTATCTACAAAATGTGCTCGGCGGAATCGATTTCTCGATATCGATTCACCGCCGGGCGCCCCCGAGCGGTCATGCGTTTGAATATCTATTTGTTAGTAATGCACAACGATTTTTCCACAAGCGCGGACGTGTCGGCTTTAACGGACTTTATCCGTGGTTTTATTATGCCTTATCGGTTTAACGTCGTAAATAAAGTCCCGACGAGTCGATCGTCATTTTGTATACGGAGCGGAGCCGTAATTGTTTGACCTCAAATGTCAATATTAATTTATTAATATCAAAAATTATTGATTGCTGCGTTTCCCTGTTGTAAATTATCGTTATTTTGGCAGCGTCCGTATGAATTGCTAATTGACAAGTTATCTGTTATAATTGTAAATACACTTGAATCTACATTTTATTTTACATAATACCAAATGGCATAAGTTGTTTACATTAACATTTCCAACGACATAAGTAATTTGAAAAAACGAACGCATTGCTTCTGAACTGTGTCATCATTCACCACATTTGTAGCAATGAATGACATTGCTACAAATGTGAGTGAAATCAAGCGCCAGACGAAATTAAGCTGCTTGGCGGGCCGCATTTCACCTTGCTTGAGGGTACCTGTTCAGAACGCCCGCGTCACCGTGTTAGCTGTACAAAGTAAACCCGACCACGGGCCCGCGATAAAAGAAGCAACCGCATAGCAAGTACATTGACCCATTAATCTACTTCAGCTTACATAACGACTCGCGTCTGGAATAACAAGTGACGTTTTGTTGAACACCGCCGCGTGCAGTGCCGTCATCGTCGCCTCTAATTATATCTAGGCATTGCTCCGTTTGAATATAAACTGTACGCCGTTGGAATACAATTTAAAATACATTGATTCTATTTCAAAATAAAGCGTTGTGTGTTTTGATGGTAGCGTCAAATTCAATTAGTGTTGTGCAATGTGTATACTTTTATGACGATAGATTTAAATTGTTGAAGTTAGTGAACATTGATTTGATGGCACATTACAAAATGAGCTAAATTAAAGAAATTAATATTACTGAAATATTTGACGTTCTTTCAGGAACGATATCATACTGAAAATTAAAGCAATTCAAGACAACATAATTAAAAAGCGATGAGTGATAAAAAATAACACTTGGGGAGCAAATTTGATTAAAATGAGAACAACACTATTTTGTATCGTGGAGTTTACACACATTTGTGTGTGGAATATCCAATGGGGCGAGAACACGTTAAGCTTACCAACATCACAGCAATGTTAGATCGGGTGTCGGTTGTAGGTGTCGGAGCATGTTACGAATCTGAATTAGGACTTTGATAAACAAATTTCGCTTTTAGATGACCTTTCGCCACGTAAATGTTAATTTAACGCATGTGATGTAACACAAAAACAATATAAACCTCTGTGGAGGTGGCTATATAGTTTTAAAATAAGTTCTTTGAATGAGTAGTGTTAAAATCTCGCATGTCTCACCGGCCAGGTTCTTACGTTCAGAGAATAACAATCAAAGTTCTATTAGGTTAAATTCCACGTGTTTTCCTTACGTAATACGAATAATCCGTTTCAAAGCTATTTCCATATGGACTTCATTGCTATGATTGAGGCATTTTAGCGCCAATAAATATCGAATGACGTCGATATCGAATAAACAATAGACGACACGGACCGAATAGTAATCGATTCATTCGATTGTGCACAACGAGCCGTACATTCGGAATCAATTTGCAACTTTGTTATTTCAAAATCAAATATATCGGAGGCGCGGATGATTTAATAAATAATTCTCTGACATTCATACTAATACACTTTGAATATACTTCAAGACAACAAGAATGTGATCAAACTCCTTCATGAACTAACAGTTCACTACGAAAGCGGAAAGATTATCATAATGATGAACATAACGCATTCTTACGAACAAAACATGTTGCACGGGTTAATAGTCTGCCCAGTGGTCGTTCTAAAACAAAATGATGATCTGACTCAACAGAGATGACAGTGCGCGCACACAAGGTCGGTAATGGCTTGTCAACTGTAGGATTCCATTGAACATTTTGACACGTGTCTGTTTAGATAGGCGCGAGGAGTCTTGATCCTTGTTTGCTCGCATCGGGTAGCCGCGCGAGCGCCGCTTACAAATTGTGTGAATGGGCACGCGCGTTTCTAGGGCTGGCAACATTACTACTATTTTAATATTATTACAAAGAACATTTTTTATTAGATTAAAAAAAGGAGCAGAAGAAGCAGTGTTGGTATCCATTCTTAATTAGTTAATAGAATTTATTACTATATAAAAAAAACATTAAAACGGGTTTGTATACGAAATAGAAAGGAAGATTAATAGCTACGTTTTTTTTTAAGTCTATTAACACACGGAATTAATTTACTTTAGTCTATTGTTTTTGTCACAAATCTTGACAAATAAATATTAAACATTTGTGTTTAAATAACTTATTGAATAGTCATTTACAGATGTTGCTGTACGATAAAGATTTTATTTATGATGACATCCCTATCCCCACCAAAGTCATTTGACTATTTGTCGTCGAGCATTTCCCTTAGACCACGAAAGGCAAGTGGCATCCAGCTCTCCCTGTCAATGATTCACCGTCGTATATTAGAATCGCAGATCGTAATCACGCGTTAACCCACCCCGCGTACGCCGTGAAGGATATATCGCCACTAAACCGCTTTCAACTCAACCGACGTCACATATTTACCTAGTCGCGAACCTCTATTGTATTTTAATTCACTTCGCGTCAAGAATCAACAAACAAACCATTTTATAGTAACCTTAGAGACCTTAAAATAGTACACTGCTGCTAATCCTCACGATTTATTGCACATTTATAATAGAACATGTTACGTTATTTATTCGTGCTATGAGTTTTCTAACACAGAGAACTTTGTGCAAATTGAAATTATTTTTCAACGAATCAAGTATCAATTACAATCAGTCGGCTTCTCTTTAAAACGTTTACTTGACAAGGGGAAATAATTTTACTAATAGTATATAAGTTTTATTTGAATGGATGGATGTCATCACATAACTCCAAAACGACTGATCAGATTTGAATGAAATTTGATTACGGACAGATTGTGAAAAAGCTCACAAAACGCAGATAAAGATTTTTTTTTATTTCAGCGAGATCTAAGTCTCGGTTGAAGGCTCTCGTTTTTATAACGTTGAGTGTTTAAACTGTAAAAGCAAACGGACTAGTAACTAAGTCCGTCCAACATAAACCTACAACTACAAAGATCGTAAATATTGAAAATGGCTGAACTTTTAAATATAGAATGGTTTTAATCTCTTACACGCTAATAAATCTCCTATTCACAACGCAACAGAGCTTAGATTTATGTCGTCGGTTTAAATAGAAGTTATTACAACGCGCCTCCGCTGAGGTGAGAAAAAAAGGTCACGACCAATCGTAAATATTGGCATAATCTTAGAGTAATGTTTAGACTATTGTGTGTACTTACTTAATATTAAATCTTATACTATTTTATTAGGATTTTTTATTTTTTTTATTAGGAGCTGACATTATAATTGTGAAAGTTGATTTAGTTAACAGGTAGTTCCAAAACAACTTAACGAATTTGCATTTTTGACATACATATTCCTGTCTAAAATAACGAATAGGCTACTTATTGAGTGTTCTTCTTTAATTCCCGCAGACGAAGTCGAGCGCAAAAGCTAGTAAAAATATATTTATGAAATAATACTATAACATATGAAACATATTTAGTATTCCACGTTTTTAGAAATTTAAAAACTTTTAAGCTTCATTATAGTTACACGTTACAGTTAAAAATGCGTATTGCGTCTTAATTGATAGTTTAACTGGCAGTTAAAAATTTGATTACACACGTAAGTTTTAACTGTTCTGATTGTTCAGATAAAACCGAACGTGTGTAACTGGCTTTAGAGTAATATTTGTAATCTATTTGCGCTTGTAGTCAATGAAAGTTGAAAACCGGAAACGCAACAGAAACTATACTGGTTCGGTCTTCTTTGGCGGCTGCGTTTTATTAGACTTGTTTAAAAGCGTTTAGTATTGAGAACATTTAAAGATATTGGTGTAATTAAAAAAACTTAAGTGCTACATATAATAAGCGTTATTTCATTTTGATTAATCAATCCGGTTCAAACGATTTGCATTATTCTGCAAATAATGGCAGCTAAGAAAAAAAAGTCCAATATTAATTGCTAACAAGATTAAAAACTGGTTTAAAATATCGTATCAATTCATCAATTTAATTAAACGGTACATCTGTCGACTTAATAAATATATCTCTAGTTTACTTTAATTTTGTTTAATAAATAACTTTCGAAGTTAAAATTAACCCACCATAACGGTAGCAACTCTGATTTTCTTTCTTTCATGACATGATCAAAGCGACCACGCTGCCGAGTTTAATAAATTACAAGAGTATCAGAAATCGTAGTTGTAACTGACTTATCAAGTAGTTATCTTATAAAAAAAAAAGAAATTTAAAACTACTGAGAACAAACAAACCAAACTCCGTACTAACACAACTAACAAATTCTCTTTACCGATGCGGCGAACGAAAAAGGCAAACTCGAAGACGATGATAAAAAAAAACACGAAACGCTGGCAGGCCCTAATGACAAGCAAGTATAGTGGAGATTACCAGCACTCAGAGAGCTTGCTCATTAGTAAACCAAACAAGCGAATGGTTGTGCTAACAATTTACTACACAAGCCCCGTGTTTGCACCTTGGCTGACCACTTAAGTGGCCCGTTATACTAGTAAAAGAAGACATTTATTCTTAACGCATTATGCCTGCCTCAGATCTGTATCGCTGAGGTGAATGACCTACTTCATCTAGAGTTGGCTTTGACTGTCCGTTAATTAAACATTGCAGTAATTAACGTCATAGGAAAAAAGTCAACTATATCACAATTACACACTTCGTCACAATTATTTTAAAATTAGATAGATTTTTTTATAAGAGAAGGGGGCAAACAAGCGGCTGGTTCGCCGAGGTGGTAGACGACGCCCATGGACATCGGTATCACTAGAACGTTGAAGACCCTTGAGAAAGAGGTACGCTTGAATCTTGAAGGACCCTAAGTTATACTAGTTGGGAAATACCGCCTAGAGATATCCATTTTTAATTTAACAATTTGTTAACGCATAATGT
The DNA here is from genome assembly GCA_027563995.1 of Papilio gigon. Taxonomy (NCBI): domain Eukaryota; kingdom Metazoa; phylum Arthropoda; class Insecta; order Lepidoptera; family Papilionidae; genus Papilio; species Papilio gigon. The sequence goes on from JAODUI010000004.1 coordinate 658,656, forward strand.
TAACCTTAGTAACTTAATATATTTCTAAGAATAAAATTTCTGTCTTATTATTTTCAAATTTCTATTGATTATTTTCTAAAATTACTCATCCACAGACAAGGTTCGCCTAAAATACAAAAAAGTATTAAGTGCACACTTTACGTTTAATTATTTTTCAGACCCGAAGGCGGCTGAGAGCCGCGTATGGAATACGGAGAGATTAAACGTTTTCAATTACATTCCATTACAAATAATTTGTACCGCATAACATTTTCCACGAATTGAGAGATTTTAAACGACTTAAAGTATCGCGAAGTCAAAATATTTCGAAGATGTTTATCAGAGACAAACCAAGGCGAACAGCATCCAAATCTGAGACCTTTCCGTTTACGTTATGTAATATTTCAACGTCCGCTTCAAATTAATTTTTCTCTCTCTTGTACTGCGCGTGATGATTTACGCGAGCAATATTTTTTAAAGTTAAAAGTAGGGTTCGGAATGAGTGAAGATTTATCAGTGACGAGATTTACATCGGAAAAATATTTTTCGATACAAGTTAAATCGATATCTTGAAGTAACAATGAAGAACTATCAATAACGTCACAAAGAAATTTTAAAGCCTATGAAAAATTGTGTTCAGACCACCCTCCTTTCGCCACTCTTCTAAACCCCTCGGCCTCTTCGAGACTTACGTTTTAGTATGTTATTCTAAATAAATACATTAATCTAACAAAACTGATGATATTTGAAACACTATTAGCCTAATGCTCAAGGTTACAGACTATCGATCGTGGCTTCGAATCCCGCCATTCGACTATATCCTAACACAAGTTTTTCAAGCCCACCAGGAATGATTACAAAAAAACTTTTAATTAAATAACAAAAATCTATTATATAGATTTAGATATACAGGCTGTTCTTTGTTACTATTTAAAAGTAACAAAGAACAGCCTGTATATCATCCGTCAATGTTCTACATTCGACGACAACAGATTATTAATTACTTAATCAATAATTATAGACATCACAAATGAAATAATTTCGCGTGCCGACCGCCAGCGACCGCCGCCGACCAATGTATATTACCATATTAATTAAAGAATAATAAATAATTAAATTTTCATTTTGTAGTAAGGTAAAAGTCGGCACATCAAAGACGCGAGCAAACGTTTCGATCATGATACATAACTAGTTATTATAGCATTAAAGATTGAATAATTGTGTTATTTATATTTTAATGCGGCTTTTAAGAACGTCTGCGAGCCTATTAAGCTTTGAGATAAAACTTTTTTTTTTATATCTAGAACGATAACCACGCTGTAACACTGGCAATTATAAAACGATTTTCTGTTACATGAAAGTCACGTGTGTTAATTTTAAATCAGTCCAAATACGACTGTTTTCGTTAAAATAATCTCGCTATTTTGAGTTCAAAACTGTGTTTATTTTCTTATCACAGTACCTATACTACTAAGAAGAGCTTTAGTTTTTGTGTTGTATAATGTTTAATCGAAATCAATAGAAATGAGAAATTATATAAATGGTTATGGTTTTATTTTGGAAAGCATTAAAATGACGATAAAATGTGTTTTTAATAAGTGTAATTACGATCTTATAAAGGTCTAATGGTGTTGTTACTTTCGTTACAATTTCTCATTTCCATTGAACTCGAGTATATTGAGATGGAAAGCCGTATATAGGCTTCCATATTAAGCCTTATCAAAATCATTACCGTTATAACACTGAAAATAATATAACTAACCGAATCACCGATCGGCTCGCCTTCCCACGACCTCAGAGCTACATTTCGCCGTGCTCTATCCAATCTCACTTCCTAGTTCAAAAGAATCCCGACCTTATACAAATAGCTGTAAGATCTATTTATAACACAGCAGCCGTTTCCATTCAAAAGCGATGGCACATCCACACATGCGCAACCACACCTATCTCTGTGTGTATATGGTATTGAATGGCGCATCCGATATATTCCAATTTGAGTTTTGTCTGTTTGCTAGAAGATTTAATTCGATTTGCTGTTATCTGGCGGTGTGTGGTGTGAGTGCTGACCGCGGTGTCCACACGTAGAGGTCGCGGCCGAGTCGACAGGTGACGTCTGGCGATGCTCTAACACCGGTATGCATGTGTGCGTCAAATGTCAGAGTTTACCGTCTAATGGTGCATTTCCACGGTACGTGATTTGCCGAACTTATGCAGACGGATATACACATATGATGGAAACAAAGTCCTAACTGTTATGCGGATTACTCTGAATTTGCCCGTGGTTGCAGGACGGCTGTCCTCACAATCGTGCAAGAAGGAAACGTGGTATCACTAACAAGGAACCCCGAAGAACTAAATTAGATGAGTAAGGTGTGATTAAAGCGAAATAAATTAAATCAATCGACTCGATATTAAACATCTTGAAACCTTCTTGTACATTTTTATAAATGTCTCACGCCATCAATCGTAAATTACGAGGCATTTATAGAAAAAAATATGACAATAAAAACCGTAAAGTATAAAAATGAAGACGCTGTAGCCGCACCCTTTTATGTGACAGTGCGCACGAGAGCGCTACAGGTGAGCGCCGCTGTGTGCGTGAGGTCACTCGTGCGCACACGGCGCGCGTGTGCGCTGCGGCGGGGGAGTGAGGACTTAACGAGAGGTACACGGTATTAAATTTCGACGAGAATGATAAAGCTATTGCGTTATCTGCTCTGTTATTTACGAATTGGACTACTGACTTTTCCTATATTTATTATTGAATTATGTATACTGCGAGACGTTTATCTGGGCCGGTATAAAAGGCTCTGTTATCACAGTTACTTCTGGTTGGTGTTGTCAGAAATTATAACAACATAAACTTAGAAAATAAGATCCAACAAATAATTATACCGGCTACGGACAAGGATATCGTGAGACGTTTTAGCATTGACAGGGGGCGTAAGTGAATTATCATAATATAGTTCGACTGTAGGCTAAACGTCCTCTGCCGGCCATCACAAGCCCGGTGAAACTTTAAATGCTTCCTTAAGACAAGCAAGTAACCATCATTAATCATTAGAGAAATTAGAAATAGGTACATAAATGTCAGGGGGGGGGGGGAAATTAATTACAATTCAACCTTTATAATTATTGCTCTTTCTTTAATAACAGAAGAAGGAAAACACTAATTAAAAGGCTGAAGAATAGTGTTAATTGGTCCTTGATCAATTATTAATCATTCACGTTTCTACTTTCGATGTTTCAAATTCGGACCCTAACTAATTTTATTTTTGTTCATTGTTGTTAACATTCTTTAATGAGTCCTATCACTATGAATGTTCAATGTTTTTTTTTTAATTTATAATCTTTAAATTACTTTGTCTCTTCCGTGTCATTTTGATATTTTATAATTTGAGTTACACTGCATGTCAAGCCGCATTGATATCCTTGAATCTATGACAACTAGTAATTATAACACTTTACTACGCAACCTTACCTTTCAGTGTTATAATTAAAAAAATGAAGAAGCATTTCAGCAGTCCTGTACACAAGTAGTTATTCAATTGAATAGACAAAGAAACAGTTTAGTCTTAGATATCGGTGAATGCGATAACATAGGTGTCCGTCGGCCGCGCCGTGTAATTACCGTGTACGACATCGGCGCACTTTGTAACCGCACTGTACCTAGTTATTAATGTACAAGATTATAATTTAACTAATACCCGTTTAATAGAGCCGTCTACGAAACGAGAGTTGATAGACATGGGAATGTTACCAGTGAATATGGTTCAAACTAATTAATTGAAAGTTATTTCTTTTTAAATGTTCCTTGAGAATTTATGTGAGAAAGTTATTTGAGTATTTTTATCATTAATATTTCTATTGAATCGTGTCTGGCATCTACAAACTGTCTCTTACAAACACCGTGTTACTTAAGTTTGCTAAATTGTATAACCCTGTGACATATAGAGAGATTCACACATAGATTAATAATCTATAGATATCTAATTCGGAGCAGAAAAATTAGAAGAATTTTTTTTTTTCCTAGAGGCCTTTTTTAGAATTAATTCCGTTAATGTCGATTTCTAGATTAGTTATTTGTCTATGATGTCATAATGTCTCTATTTTTCGAATAAAAGAGTTTTAGTATAAACGTTACTTAATAGTGAAACCTGGCGGTTGAGAAAATCATTTTCAACATGATAATTTAAGAATGATAATTAAATGAGTATTATTATTATTATTATTATTATTATTATTATTATTATAAGTGAACAATAAGATGCTCTTTCAAGTTTCCTCACTTAATACAAGTAACACACGAATAGGAAAACAGTGGTTTCTTATACATTCGAAAGTGGAAGCTATTTATAGTTGAATTAGTAATGTAGAAATAATTATCTCGTAACTAAAGGACCGGTAGAAAATCGGAGCGTATTCTGATATCACCATATCATTCCTACATCGCCTTCTCACAGAGACATCGGCGCTGAAAACAATTTAATTATCGATCATCGGAATAAAAAATGATGAACATTTTGGACAATTACCGGTCGGAACGAGCTGTCATTATACAGTGAATACGAGCCGAATATCGCTTTACTAAGAATCATTTATCACAACTGTATCTTCAGATATCGATCTAAGTATTTCTCTAATTACGTGAGGTAGCAGCTACCGATAGGATTGTTGCCGCCTTGGGCGTTGTTTTCTTTTTTATTTCGTCCACGGCCAGTTCGCGGCGCTGATGTCTAATAATGAGGTGTCAATGTTCATTAAAATTAATATGAAGAAGATGAATAGAATTACGACTTTTTTTATAAGATTATTTAAATCTATCTCTAACGCCAAGACTTGTTCTTTTATCGATTAAATAATTCAAACGTTAAAACTTCTGAAACAATCAGACGTGCATCGTACAGACAATAAAGGTCACATGAACTTCCTAATTGTCTAATTTATAGTAAGTATAGTAACATACACTCTACGATATTTCAAAACTATTTTGTTCGTTTCATACGTGTTAATAAATAAATTCTGAAAAATGTTTCATGAAAAATCGGCCCGTCGCCAGCGAGTCTGTCCGCGCGGAGTTAATCTTAATTAGGAGCCTGTGTGTTCTCCAGACTGTGTTCTACATGTATACCAAATGTCATCCAGATCCATACAGCCATTTAGCTGATACTATCGTACAAATATCCATACAAAGAATCAAACTTCCACAGTTGTAATATTAGTAACATGACAATATCTCATCCAAAATCTATAAATAAACTATAAGTTTTTTTTCACCTTTATATTCGATCAAAAGTTTTAATTACAAAGATAAAAACATCATGTTAATAAAAACTAGAAGCCATATAGAATTGTTTAGAATTCAACAAAAGAGATGATAACAAATTGACTTCTACATTTGCTACTTACGTTTCGGCGGCGGGCGGCGGGCGGCGGGCGGCCGGCGGCCTCGTGATATCCAATTACCGATAAGACACGCTCGAGTTACAATAGATCGACAAGCCCAAAAAATATTTTAATGCTTTCATATTTCATATAGGACAAAAACAATTAGTATATGAAAAACAAAACAAATGAAACAATCTTCAAGAGAAACCGTTATATGTCATACCATGATAACAAGTCGGTTTTTTTTATACAAAACATTATCAGTTTTTTGTTAATTTACATATATTTCTTTTATTTACTCCAACTGAACTCTAGACTTGTGCTAGGATATGGTTTACGAAATAGTTAAATGGGCGAGACGGAAAGTACGTACAAATTGGTGACGCAGCGAACGTGTTAAAATATGTTTCAACAATAAATTACATATTTAAAATAAGAAACAATCATTTTGATGTAACTTCCAATACGCATTTGCATCAAAGTACCAATTCTTCACTTGATGGACTGTCCGTCCATTTTCTTGATAATACTTTATTGAACAGAGTTACATTTCATGGAACATCTTGGAAGATGTAACTGTTCTCTTTGTACACGTTATATGTGTGTGCTCGACGTCAAGAACGTCCGTTAGTGAGTTGCGGGTCAAAGGGGACGACATCGCCGCGTTAAACGGAGTGAAAGTTGAAATGGATTAACATATGATTCTCGGAGCAACTGATATCACGTTTTATAGATGTTTTAAAAATAAAACTGTATTAAAAATATCGGCGAATCTGGAAGAAGTTCATCAGGAATTTTGCTGAGTTTTTACTTATTTTTAAAGCATATAAGTCTTTAAATCTTAATAGAAATTATTGTATTCTCCTACGAGTGGCGTGCGTAGTATACAATTGTCTTAATAAAACTATTCGCAACAGTAAAGTACAGTTAAGTTCATAAGTCAATACGGTACAGTGTCAATGACCGGACCAAAACACACCCAAAACGAGTAAAACGCTAGTTCCCGAGCGTTCCATTACCACGTGATAAGAGTCTATAAATTTATCACCGCACCTTACACTGAGGGCACTAAATCTCGACAATCTATAAAAAGTACAATGCGACACCGCCTGTGTCCGATGACCCTAACAATAAAAAATGGTCACCATAAGCTGCGCTTACGAAACAAATGTACCTCGTACAAGGCACACGCTGATAGCGGGTAGAAACTGTAAAACTTTATTAACTTTGTTACGGAGGATCTCAGCAACCGTAGCACAGATTGAAACAGTTCATTTCGAAGAAAGAAGACCTACACTTACAACATGTTTTAAGCTAAATGTTATAACATTATTAAACTTAGAGTACATTTAAAAAAATTTCATAATTTTTATGTGGGTGAAACCGCACGGAAACATATAGTTATTCATGTTAATCCGAATTAGTTCATAAAATAAATCACATGTATTTAAATTTAGGTATATTTTATACATAAGAATGAGTTTAGCGTTATGTGATACATTATTTTTGAAATAAATGTAAGCTAAAAAAATAAATAGAAAAAAGGTTCTTTGATATTAATTGTACTTTGACTTATTGCGAAGTTATTGCATTAAATTCACGTTTTTTTCTAATTATTTGAAATACAACATAGATGAAATATATGTGACAATAGAACCTTATAGGTTATGTTTCATTTCCGCTTAAATCGTGTAACTTGCGGAGCGATGCAGCCGGCATTTTATCGACTCGTGCCCGACACAGATAAAACGTGAATAAATATAAAGGCGAGGGGCATGAAGGAGCTGAATTAATTAACAGAATTTTGATGTTGACCGCGAACGGGACATTTCACTGACACACGACAAATTCTTTTAATGTCTAATGTGGTATTTATGCAAAACAGAAGCAGTCTGTACTAATTTGTTTCAGTATTAAAATTGGTTTAAAAATACTACTTCCAGAATAAATATTAATTAATTACTTTCTGTTATTATTTTATACTTAATAATATTTTAAGGTTGCGAAAATATCTAAAATTTATGCTCATTAACAACAGAGTAAAGAAAATTTGGTTCGATGTTGTTAGTGATTGTATTTTCGTATAATAACATGATTACTCTACTTTGTGTAATATTTCATTAACTGTTTCTATATATTTTAAAGTAAATAATAAGCATGATCTATCCATAAATAAATAAAAAAATACGTGCAATTTTTAATGTAAAATGAAACGCATGTTGCATAACGCGGTCCCACCCACGCGTCACGTATTGTCAAATCGCTTGCGCCCGCGCCGCGCTTTCCTCGCTTTTATGACTATTTATATTGTTCGACATGTCATAAAAGTCGCAGCCGTCGCGGCGGTCTGTCGTGTGGAAAATCATATTTTACTGTTCCATTGTTCTATGTACAGACAGACAATTTTATTAATTGTATGGATACGTTACTAATAGTATAAATGAGAAAGTTTAGATGCTTGTTACAAGGATGGGTTTGGATTAAATTTGGCATAGAAGTAGAACATTCTCTGTATGAATGTATCGGCGGACGGAGTCGCTAGCGACACCCAGTGGATATCAAATGAAAATAACGACCGTTGAATTCGTTTATTGCTTCAAAGTCTAAAAAAAAAAGCAAATGACGAACAGTTTTATTTGATTCCAAACTTTTCACATAAATCGACAAACTTGTACACGATTTTTTTTTTATTTCATTTACGGATTTAATTTTTTAACTGGCTGTGAGTTGCAACGTAAGTGTTAATTAACTTGAAGTTTTTTTTATAAATATATCAGTAATTTCATATACTAATGATCAATTTACACTCACAATAAACTTGACAGTTTAAAAAAAAACAGGCACTTAGGCTGTGGCGTTCGTTTTGTTCGTCATAATTTCAATTTTGACCTTTAAAAACGTTATGTAAATATTTCGTCGCGTCCCATTTCTCACGCGTGCAATAGATCTCACGTGTGTCATATAAATTATTACATATATATGTTGTAAATTCTTGGAACAACTACATGACGTCACGATTCAAGGTATTTTGAGAAATAAGGAAAAGAAATGTAAAGCCGTGTGCCAACTTATGAATGAACTTCCTTCTTACTTTATTCGAATACAGAAAAAAACATATAAATTGTAAGCTAATATTATAAATTCATATAGAGTGGGGCGTCCTCTCTCCAGTTAGACCGACGAGTTAGTGCGGACGGCAGGAAGTCGTTGGATGGTCGTTGGACCGCATACTGTGGAAGGCATTGGGAAAGGTCTATGTCCAACAGTGTGCAGACAAGGGTTGATGATCATGATGATGATGATGATTATATATAATGTACTTTATGCATTATGCATACGAAAAAGATAATCAGATTGAATGTGGATGGCGACAAAAGTGGAAGATCGAATGTATGGATGGCATGTGTGAAAAGAATATGCATGAGAAGGGGAATTCAGATATGACAGCTGATGGAGATGTCTACAAGAGTAGGACATATTGTGCCGACCCTTTATAGGGAAGAGGGTAGATTGCTGATAACACAAAAGTACTTTCATTGTTCTGAACACGTCTGTTTTACCAGAATTTTGTATATCCAAAGGAAATTTATGGATACTGATGATATTTGGCAGAAATATTTAACATAGTCTGGAATAACGTATAGGCTGTTTATTTTTTTATAATCCGCATGCACAGGGTAGTTTGTTTTTAGAACTAAGATAAACCTACAAGGAAGATAGAGGCTAAGGAAAGTCAAAATTATAAAGTTACGTGTTGTTTCTGTTTGGATGTTTTAGAGAACAATGGAGACAGCTTCCAAATCAGAAGGAATTTCGGCTGTGTTGACCTGATGACCCAAACGTACGCTCGACCTCACGATGTATGCAAATCAGTGTACGTGAAGATTTTTCTTTACTGCCGCGTTTATCTCTTAAACTAAATTATTCTAAATGCAAATGGACTATATTTGTGTAGGAGCGTGGAGCGTCCTCCCTCTAGGTGGAGCGACGACTTAGTGCGGATAGCGGGAAGTCAAGGAGGATTGAATACTGTGGAAGGAATTGGGGAAGGACTATCTGCTACCGTGGGCTGCTTGTTATCATCAGCTTTGGGCTGCGCGCTGCTGTAAATAGGTTCTCCTCAATGACTTCCAACGTAGTCCTCCTCTTTTTCTCTGATGAATGCTAGAAGAGATGGCTACTTTTTAATTCAACGCTATAAACTTGGTTTGTAATTACTATTGTTTTATATATAACCAACACTATAAAGCAACAAGTCAAGTCAAGTCCGACGTATTAATACTGCGTTGCACATTTCATGCGTTGTTTTTATTAAGTCCACTCCACACGTTAGCTTTATTTGTACACTTTGACATTTACATTAACAAATTAGGTACACTCTGGCTAAATAAAACATGTTAAAAGCACTTCTAAATCAACTTTTGGCTCACTTCACGATATATTTAACGAGACTTTTATTACAAGGCTATTGATACTTCTTCATACAGTGGAACAAGTTCTCATGTACACTCAAACCACTTTACGTTATGCAACTTGCAGAAAAGTGCCTTTGTTCCTTGCAACGAAACAGACTCGTCCTTACAAATAATTATGAAGTAGCAGTGGGTATCAAAAATGAAGGAATAATAGTAAAAAACAATGACTAAACTTTTATCATACAGATACATCAAACGCTGCATCCTATTGGCTATTGTGCCTGCGTAGTCGACTCGGCGCGTACGAAACATTCAAGCGACTGAAGCTAAAGTGGAATACCGTCAGATTCTACGATAGTACTTCAATTACTTACATTATTAAAAAAATAAATGCACGATAGAATGATGCTTAAAGTTATTTTTACATAAGTGTTCTTTGATAAAATAATAAATGTATAAACGATACGTGACCTGCTAAAAGGATATCGATATTTAGAGAATTCATAGGTGAATATGAGAAGGTTCAAAATGTTTTTTTATACCTTTTTTATCACTAGTTTTTGCCCGCGAATCTGCGCGGAATTAAATTAAAAACTCTTCCTAAGTAGCCTACATCTTATTCTAGACAGTAATCTATATCAATCTAATTCTAGGCAGTAAGTATCTCTTTGCCAAATTACATCTAGATCGGTTTAGTTGTTTTGGAGTTACTTTCGCAATTATAGTATAAGTAAGAGAAACGTGTGTTTGCAAATCCCTAAGATACGTACAAGACGATATTGCTATCTCTGCTTTTTTATAGACAACGAAAGAGATAACAATACTATGTTTTCATACAAGTGTTTTGACAATGAAAATTCGCATGATTTTGAAATGAACGTCTGTCTTCATATCTTCTTTAAAACTTTTAAAATTTCGTTGAAAATTGGAAATGTGTATTCGTTTAGACATTGTTATTTTGAAGTAAGAATGACACGTTAATTATTGAAATCTTAAAGTCAATCGAATCGAGCGCTAATTGGAGGCAACAATTTATGCTTTATTCAATCTCTTTATCAAAAAACTAATTAGTAATTCGGTGGCCAATTGAGATATCTATATATTGAATGGCTCCATTAGTTTGTTATTTTAAACTGCAATTAAATTAACAAGAGTTTAACGAGGCTGATGGATTTCGGATTAGCTTTTTACGTTTATTTCTTCAAAAAGTTTTTATCGTTAGATTACTTTTGCCAATTAATATTGTATTAATTTTTGATTGTACAGATCGTATTTCACCGGTTCATTATTGGTTGCAAAGTTATTTGTTTCAAATTAATATTATACATTCTAACATCATATTCGGAAAGTAATTATTTAGTAGTTCTATTCCTTTTTTAAGGACGTAAAATTTGACAAAGATAAAATTAACTTGAATAATAAAAGCAATGAACATTCAACCAGTGAAATCAACACCAATGTTTCACTTCGTAAGATGCGTTCGTACTTGAAGAATTGTGACCGGGAATTTCCTCTCTTTATTACTAATATAAGGTTATATTTTATATAAATTTTGTAATATTTCTACTGAATGTTTTCTAAAGGAGTAGCTTCGAGGTCGCACTGGATGGCGGCCGTGAGGACTTGGCACCGCGCGCTCGTTATCAACACAAAACAATTGTTTTTATTCCAGCCACAGCCGCGCAGCCATCAATTATCCGCAATGACTTGTATCTCAATAGATTAAAATGTTTTGTTATATTTAGATTAGACGAGGATTCACATCTGAATGTACATCGAGATGTTGTTGTGTTTAATAGAATGTTTGTTACGTGTACTTTATTAGTTTACAAATAATATGATTAAATTTATCTCGATAATCTTTGAAGATAATTGACATCAAGTTTGTGTGAATACAAAAATTTATTGAATGTGGTCACATTTTGTTTTTAAAATCTTTCTAATTAACATTAGAACTTACTGTGGAGTCAGCAGACATAGTCAACATATCTCTTCCAATTACAATGTCATCCCTGAATGACTAATAAAAAAAAATCTTGAACATAGTTATTTCCACACATTAACCTAATGTATGTGGTTAAGGAAAAGAAACTTTACAATGTTGGACCCCTGTTTCAAGATTCAAACCCAGAACACTTCACATTCTGAATCATGCTACTCATGTATACTCATCGTTTGAAAGTTACTGAGAAGTGAACAAAACCCAGAAAACCGCAATCACATTTGACAGACGTCCTTTAAAGTACAGTACAGTTTTATACACAATAAAGGTAATAAGGACCTACAGTCGATACAACCTCATCTTAACAATCTTAGTTTTACGAGTAACGCGCGCTGCATAATGCTGACTTGATCTGTGAGATAAGTACATTTTACTTTTATCTAAACCATGAAACATATAACTGTAGAACTTGTGCCTATTTCCACTTAACGACTAGTCGCATGCAGCTCGCCACGCACGCCCAGAGTAGCGCCCAACCAGCTGCTTAGTAGAAATCTATAAACGAAATTGAATCTTTACTTCTCGTGGTTAACGTATCCCTTTAACAATCCCTATTATTTGTGTATTTGCAAGAACTACAATCGTACTCTAGTTGTAACAGGCTTAGAAAAGAAAGCATATTTTTTTACTAATGTTTTCAATGATTATTCAGTTTTAAATCATGAAAATCGTGATTTTTTTTACGTAAAGTGAGATTCTTCTGTTATTTGGAAAATAATATATAAAGCTACTTAATTCCAGCACACGATCGAATCAAAGCCGCCATACTTAAAATAGAATGCAAATAATTTTGACTCCGTCGTTTGTTTATTGCTAATTTATTCATTTGAATCGAGCTTGTAGACGGTTTTAAATTATCTACGTGTTCTGAGCATTGTTTAGATTTTAAAACGAAAGACACGCGATTAACACGATGACAGATGTACGAATTGACATTAGTAAATTCATTACATCTAAACTTTTCCTGTCATATTCAAATTGTAATTTTTTTTTATTTATTCGCAACAACTTTCAGCTAGCTAACAAAATAAAAGTAAAATTAATAAAACAAAAGGCTATTTACAAGTTGTGGCATTTAAATACAAGATATGTGTAAAATTTAGAATTCAGTCCAGTATCACCGTTGTGCTGAAGAACTGATTATTAAGGTGTTGTTTGATTTTAATAAATAATTTCAGACATAATGCAAAATAATTAGATGTATACTAAGTTATATTCCTAGCTTTAGTGCAACCTAGATAAAACATTTTAATAGATTATTACGAAAACAAAATAAGTCATCACCGAACTTCAATCAGCTTATGGTTATAAATTGTAAAGAAAGTGTATTCAAACACATTGTTACGGAAGAAAAAGTATTTTATTATACGAAAGGCCGTGAGAATCGTCGCCCCGCCCACGCGAAACGAATTCTTAGAACATTTATCATTACAGTAAAAGATGTGTGGCTTTTTACGCACACATTTTTTGTTCATATCGGAATTTTTACTTCAATAGTTTTTATACTTGATCCAACTAGCATTCTCCTTAAGAACCCAGCAGGCGTGGTTTTAGAAATTATTGACATATTAGCCCCCTTTAAGTACCTTCATTAGCACGAGTGATCGCTCATTGGTCGAATTTTAATTTAAATTTGAGTAATTTTTGATTAGAAACAACATTATGTAGTTCCCTCCATTAACTTTAACTGTGTCAAACGTCACGTTCATCCGTTCGCGCTTTCATTAAAAAAAGTTACAAAGTTTTCACTTCGATTTGTAAACATAATTTAAGGAAGATACGACATGTTTAAATTAAGTTGTAACTCTCTTGCAATAACATCGTAACTGCAAATCAAACATTGAATAACTAATTTATTTATACAGTATTGGAATATGAGCGTCAGATAGACTCGCGACTCGTAAAGCGATGTTAGCATCGTCGTAAATACATATCCCGAGACAATTATCGCTGTAATATTTCTCGTAATAACAAAACTGAATCGAGTCACGTACGGACGAGGCTCTCTCGCTCAATTAGAGGCTCTATCTGTTACCGCGATCCGCACCCATAAGGAAGAGGCTTATCTTAAATTTCTAATCTAGTGACTCATATAATATGCGTTCGCGAAATTACAGTTTCCTACATTCCATACTGGACATTGAAATTATTTTCTACCATGTACACTGTTGTGGCTACGAAGTAGATAGATTTGGTATATTTTATTCTTCTGGACAAAAGAAATACATCAAAGTATTATGTAGAGATATGATAGTAAAGGTCATATTAAATAATTAAGGGACTGTATATGCCAGTCAGGCAAAGACCTCTCTAGATTACTTCCAAATAGACAGTTCGAGTTGTTACAATTCTAAATTAGTCCAGTTGTCAACGTTACCGCTAGGCCTGGTTTTAAGTGCTCTATGAATATTATCTGTGGGAGTCGACAATGTTTTCGTGTAGCGTTGACGTCCATTTTTGTAACTTGCTTTAAATTAGCGCATCTTTCTTTGTAATGTTACCGTTTGTATTTATGGGCACATTCAAAAATGTTGTTCGCAATCGTTACTGCTCGACTTACTCGATATTATAAAATGAATAGTGTGAAATCTTGATAGCAATTTCGTATTTACTGTTATAAAAAAAATGACCAGTACCTACTTAGAGTTAATTTCGAAATCTAAAATATTCACCATCCACAAAATTAAGCCGCCCGACTTCCATTTTGTTAATTTGCAGATTAGGTTAGATTAAAGAAAAATGCAAATTAAAAGGTTCATTTGCATAAGACAAAAAGGCCCGTTCAAATGCAATAAGCAATAAAAAATATTGTCATAATCCCAAATTAATAATGCGACAGATCGTAACTTCGCACTAAAGTCGCAGCGGCCCGGCGGCCCGGCGGCTCGGGGAAACTGTAACACAATCACATATTTTACGTTTTTTGTACGAATTTAATTGGCTAAGAAAAGAGCCGAGGCCGGGCGCAGCGGGGTAACTTCCAAATATATTTAAAGAAACCGCAGAACCCTTCCATTACTTACGTCAAAGACGCAACAGGACGCGCGAGCACTTCTGCAATATTAAGCGTGAGATACGACCTCCTTCGCGCTGACCCACATTGCGACCCGAGCGCAACGCTCTTTATGAAGACTTTTTGAAAAATGTCGTTTTTAATTCTGCCCAGGGCCGAGTAAATTGAATACCAATACGAGACTCTCCTTAACTGTAACGCTTATAAATTGCCGTTTCTTATGAGGGACCGACGGAAGCCTGTCGATATTTTAAGCTAAATTAATGTACCCTCATATAAGAAATCGGAATCGTCTCTTCGCTAAAACCAATCGACCTTTATGAATTTACATATATTCATATTTGAATTTTCTCTTGTTACAGTCCTTCTTCGGGCGGACGTACAACAACTTGTCATCGATATCGGAATGCAAGAATAATGGCGAGTGCGTTATAAACAAGAAGAATAGGACCGCCTGCAAAGCCTGCCGGTTACGGAAATGTTTGCTCGTCGGCATGTCCAAATCCGGATCGAGGTACGGACGAAGATCTAATTGGTTCAAAATCCACTGCCTACTACAAGAACAGCAACAACAGCACATTCAACAAATGCAGACAAGTAAATCTCCTCCGACATTTAATTCGAATATCAATCCTTCGTTCTTACCAACAAACCTGCTCCCAGCTGCCGCACTCGCTGAGTACTACAAGAGTTCAGAAAAGATACCATTTAGCGAAGAAGTAACGAGACAAAGCGTCTCACCGTCCGACTCCGGAGCGTCATCAGCTGATCCTGAAGATGACAACAGTTCGAGGAGTACGAGCGGCTTAAGTATTTTTCGACCCGCGTCGTCGCCGTGTAGTGACAAAGATGTACTAATGCAGGCGCTCAGGAATCAAAATAAAGATTTACGGAGAAAAAAGCCTTCTACATTGCCACCTTCTCCTTTCAGTACTGCTTCAGCTACACCAAGCTACCCTTCTAGGGGTTCATCTTTTCTACCCTTACCGACTGCAATGCAGAACTTTAGATCAATGCCTCCAGGAGTCCCCGCGTGGCCGACGCGCAATGGAGGGGATCTCTTGCTCCATTCCCCTGCCGTTGCCGGCGTAGCCATAGAACAAGATCAGCCTATAGATTTATCAATAAAATCAACTGCAGTACTCTTCAGAAGTCCTAAAAGAGATGAAGTCAGCGATTCCGAGCCTGAATTAAGTATTGATTTGAACGATGACAATGCTAAAGAAATTATGAAAAATCCTCTCGATTTGAGTCTCGTACCGAAACGGACAGAAGAAGTTCAGATGACTGGATGAATAACAATTGATATTGATAATCAAATCTCAAGGGATCTTCCCGCTTATGTTTTAAATGAAACCTATTCCTAATTAGATAAACATTGAAAATGACTATCGAATATTCTGCCATACAGTATTTAAGTGATTACATTTTTTCTTCTAGATTACCTGATCTTGCTACCACTATGTTTATATTAAGTTAGTCATATAAAACTATGCTTTCAATGTTATTAATGAATTAGATTTATCTATTGAAATGTACATAGAACTTGGAACATAACACTATGTATAAAAGAAATGAAAGATTTCATATATAAAATGTGTGAGCGTTAGTGTAAATATAATTTGAGTGTAAATTGAGAAATACATAACGTAGTTATTATGTATAGGATTTCAATGGAAATGAGAAATTGACCGATCTAAATAATTTTACTTATATAACGCTGTTATTGTAGACTTAATAAAAACAGACACGTTTGTATCCATCAATAAGTGTGGAGATGATTTCTCATTTCCATCGAATCAGACTATATGATGTGCCAGTGTCCGTGCCAGTTTATGTAAAATGCCAGTGTTAGTTATTACCAATTAGTTGTATGTAACGGGATGAACGGCCAGTCGAATAGCGAAGCTCAAAATTATAAAAATGTACAAATAAATTTAAGATAAGATGAATTGTATATTACATTTGATTTGACGAAAGTTTAAGTATTTATTTTAGTGTTTAGGCCAGTTTACTGAGTCATTTTAATTGATTAAGCAACAATTAGCATAATTTATCAATTTATTAATATAGTCAAGATTAATGAATGTGGGTCACCTGAACGCCTAAAAAGACCTAGAAATCTTGGAAACCATGAATGTCCACTTTATCAAATAAGCGGTGTTTAATAGACAATACCATTACCCCTTATATTTATTCTAGATTATTTGATGTTTTTAAGTGACCCGGATTCTTTGCTTTTGAGTGTATAATTAGTCGATTTATGTTTGATTTTTTGTCTCGCATGTTACATATCGTTATTTGTTTGAGATGTTTTGATACTTTAATGCATTCCTTTAATCATGTTAATTTTTAATTTTATATTTACTATGTACTGTTTACTGAGCTTAGATCTTTTCCGAACTTTAAATGGAATCTTCAATTGTTATAATATGTTTAGTTACCAGAAGTGAAATATAAAAAGTGCAATTAATAAATGGAAAGCACAAAAATGATAAATATTTATGTCCACCATACAAGGGCGGCAGTTTGCAGGCTCTGTTAAAAATGTCGACTGTCGGCCGGAGTCGGTCCGAGTATGGCCCCTCTAAAAACCATCTTATCTATTTTTGTAAATGTAAAATTATAGTGAAGGAAGTCAATGATGTAAAAATGATGCATAAATAAATAACTAATACATTCCTAAGCTTACAAGTTACTTAAATAATTGGTTGTTATTGTTTTCAGTGTGATATTGACATTATTATGTGTTTTTTTTTACATTTATAAAATAAATCTTAATATATTACATGAAAGAATAAACGTGAGTGCCTTTATTGCGTCGTTTTATTTGAAACCTCGAGCAAAGAAATTTGTAACAAAAAAAAAAGACATTTAAAATGTCTATATTTCATCATCCATGTTCAGGTATTAGACAGACCATAATTACATTAAACACTTGACCATCACGAATAATTAGACATTTTATATAAATAATAAATTAACTTATAATCGTAGCCATGTAATAAATAATTATTGACATGGTAACGCCTTCTATCCTTGCTAATGCGGCCATCTTGGATTGTCATGGAACGTGAATAAATTACGCAAAATATTTAAATAACCGCCTAGATACAAGGGCCGTATATCTATATTTTATATATTAAAAACCTATTTCTTTATAGCTACGTAACGCTACTATAGAATGCTCTAACTTCGAACTATAAGATTGAAAATGACTTCATACTTCATTCATGTTACATTCATCGGATGAAACTTGTACTGTAAGACGCAAAGATGAAAACAAAAAAAAAGACGACACGATACGACATGTACCTGACAATGCTGAAAAAACAAATTCGCGGTAGTAGTAATTTTACCAACAGATAAAATAGTAACTTCAATTTGAAAACACTTTAATTTAACCTACTTTTTAAATCAATGAAGCGCATGTAGCTATAGTGGACGTACTGTCTTTAGCTATCAAGTCAGACAAGTCAGGCATTTTTAAATATCAAATTACGTTCAGCTCTTAGGTAACAACTAAGATATCAGACTCAGATCAAAATTTCCTTGAAACAATTGCCTCATTGTGCCTTTAATTAATAAGTTGTTTACAGACGAAGGTATTTTCACTACGTGAATAACACAGTAACACGGGGTTTTTTGGGCGAGCGTTACATTTTAAAGGTTAATCAAGTAATATTAATTATGACATATATCGCTGTGATCATTTAACGTTACGCCGCAACGTTACAACGCAATCAGAGCAGGCAGAATGCCGAAAAATAATGCACTCATTTGTAGCCTCGTAACTGTCCGACAATCCTAATAAGGCTCGAGTACAATAAAACCTTAACTGATTTAATTGATATTATTAAGTCTTTCCGTTCCCAATGCGACACCTAGCGGTGTACACTTCCCGCAATATAAAATAGGCCTTAAGTATTACTAGATAAGGAGGAAATGTAATTTTTAAAGCCGCCACGAATTTGGCTTTGGAAAGATTTTTGTCACTCAATTCATGCGAAGTCATGTAGCGGAGAGAGGTAACAAATCATCATTTTTTCGAAACGACCGGCAGTCAGTCATTCCCCGATATAGCCTGGCTGTTTACGCGGGCGAAAAGAAATGTTGCTCGTTAGCGCGGATAATGGGAGCTTTGCATTATTGAGATGCGTACACTTGTATGCAGAAGTGTACGACACAATCAACAAATATTGTTTTACGTGAATAAGGAAGTTATTTCTTTCCATCTATTAATTTAAACAATTTCAATTAGTTAATACATTATATGACACACGATACATAAAAATGTCTAACCAAGACCTATAAAACCAAATAATTATTCTTCATTCAGTAATCTAGATACATTATCGAATAAGAAAGCTATCTATAGCCTTCATGTATCTTTCAAGAAAGATTTTTAAATTCCTATGTCCAAATTACTTTTCGTCGCGACTGTTCGGTCGAAAAGTTCCAGTTCTCGGGTCTGATTTTAACGAGGAAATATATCGGCCTAATTGAGATTACACCTCGTGCAGTTGGGCACCAAAAACTCTTGTCGTTATGCCATAGATGGCGCTGATTTATTAAGACATCTTCTGAATAGACAGCTCGAAAGTGGAGCAGTCGGAACAACGTGTGTTTTTACCGATTCCTTTTGTACGTATTGTGAGCAATACTTAAATATGTGACAAAATACTGACGTTTTTATTTATTTATTTGATAAGTTAGGTCGAGAAGAGTAAAATGTACTCTTACTAATATTAATCTCGAAAGTCTAGATGGAACAAACTTGAATTAGGAACGAAAAAAATGCATTTTCCTTAAAAAACAATGCAAACGAATTATGTTCACGATACATAACACTTTCTATCTCATATGCATATACTCCAATTTTATTAATCGTATTGATACAGATTGCAAGAAACGAATTGAAAAAACCTCGCTGTATTAAAGATCAACTTAATGTAAAATTACAACAACTACAACATGAAAATTATTAATTTACCCATTTCGTTAAAATTTTTTAGAATTCCATAGCATTTTTATTGCTTGTGTTTACGCATAACTTAATTTCCGTGCGACAAGAGCTACGGGTGTTTAACAGATAAATTATTTAACGTAAAAACAATAGCTTTGTTCCTATTAAATATTTATAAGCAAAACAGCGTTGAATGTCACATACGAGTTTTATTATCATTTTGATAACGTATCTTTTAACATTCGAGAGCACTTCAATTTTGTATAAAGTGTTGTTTTAGAAAAAATACAATGTTTATGAATGCGCTAATTCTATATAAAATGTGATTTATTTATTACTAATAGAAACACGCTGATTATTTGATTTAATCGATACAAGTTGATGCGATCTCAATAAATGTGATATATTCAAACATGTAAATTGATTAAATTTCGTTGAAATATATTTAATATAAACTAAAAAAAAAGAATTACGAGAAAAAAAAATTAAGTAGGAATTAGGTAATAGTAGTATGAGAAAATTCAACTTAGTTTTTTTCAGGTTTGTAATTTATTTAAAGCCTACAAAGAAATAACAAGAATGTGATTAATTTAAGTGTTTTGTAAAATATACATCGATTTCAAAAGACGCATTTGTGTGCTTCGCTAACATTATAAAGTGTATATAAAAGTCAAAGTCTCGTGATATTTTAAGTTATCCGCCCATGAAGATCTGCAAAAAGCAGTTGTTATTGAATGTCACATTTGTTTTGTCCCATGGCCCGCGACCGACCGCAACGGACGGAGGAGTTGCGTAACGCGTTCCAAAAGTCACAGAAATCATAAGAACATATTTAATTTCCGTTAATACCTAAAAGAGTACCAAAATGAAAATTAACACTGGATGGATTTTTTTGCGTGGCACTGCGCACACCGGTCGGCATATTTAATATTTTCGTTCATAATAATTATTGGTTTGTCACGGGGGCAGTAAACGTCATATAAAATGCGTGAAACACAACTCGAAACATTTCGATTCAACGCTTTATTGTGCGTAGTGTCGTGTCCTTTGATTGCTTTAAAATTTTATAGATGTTTTTATTGAATAATTTCATACAATATCACAATGTTGAAATGACTACCTAGTTTGGGATGTTTTGTTGGTTTTATTTAAAATTAAACACCGATTATTTTGCGGTTTTTTTACGTAGAATAAGAATTATTAAAGCGAATAAATGAAGAAGACTACGTTGATTGAGAGCAAAAAATAGCACGAATTGATCAGAAGGACTTAAGATATTCATGTGTCAAAAATTAATCGGATTATGTGCTATACCAACGTGTTTCTAAAATCACAAGCACGCCATTAATAACAGACATGGCTAAAGGTTACTGGATTCAAATCGGAATTTTAAAAATGCAATAAATGGCGACACCTAATTTTTTATTTATTGATCGTAATTTATTCTAGTCACAAGCCTGTGTGGTAGGAATTTGCAAACAAATTGCTTTCTAAAATAAACAAGAATCACATTACGTTACGACCTTTTATAATCAGTTTTAATTAATTAATTTTATAGACATGTTTCATCAATGATTTCATTTGTTTCTAATTGCTGCCTTTTTTAAAAGAAATTTCCGTGTATTTTTTGTTATTAAGCTTTAAAAGAATAAAAAAGGTTTCTATTTTATATTTCGAATGCCTGTATTATTTTAAAAATAATTCGAATTATATTTAACCAGTATTCGATAATTTAAATATAATTCCCATAAGCGCAGTAGGTAATTTGAAATGTTAACATGTTACTAACAAAACTATTTAAATACAAAATAATTTATAAATCTTCTTTTTCAAACAAACACGCCTCGGCAGATATTGTCACGCTCGAAAAAAGAATACTAACAAATTATAATGATACCGTCTGATCAAATTATGAACGTACATAATTTAATCATAAATTTATCAAGGCGTCATATTTTATCGATCAGCCACCAGGGGGCCAGCATAATCTGTTTCCAATTCGATACAAAACGCGCTAATAAAATTTATATCGCCCCATCGCCAAATTGTGTCAGTCGTTAAAATTATAATACCGAAACGGAGCGATTCGGATAGCACATTATTGTCATTACCAAAAGGTCGTTACAATAATTATGATATTTTAAGAATCATAAAGTCGTAAGTCAATTGCCAATTACGGCGACTCGGGACGATTTCATTTCGAGTTTCCGTGGTAGAGGTTGGATCGTACTACAAATGGACTCATTAAGTAGTACATTCTAGTGAAATAAATGTTCGTTAGAATAGATAAATATTATACATTCGACCTTGATTGGGATTAATACAGCGATTATGATTATTTGTATAGCTTATGAATATTGAATTACCAAAGGTCGTAATGATTTCAAACTGTTATTTACTGAGTGATTCAGAATTAACCCATTCAAATATCTCCCGTCGATTTTGTGAGTATAGTTTTGAATAGTATGCCTTAATAGTCAATGTACTTGGTTGCGCCCATGCGGAGAGGCTCAATATGTCTACTTCTTCAGTACTATTCAAACAGGAAAGATTTGTATTTTCGTATGTAACGAATAAACTCAAAAACTTCAAATTTTTGTTAATTAAAAAGCTACATTATCACTGAGTCTTAAATTTAGTTCAATCAAAAATTTAACCGACCGGAATACCCTAATAGTAGAAAAAAAAACATAATGTATCTATGGTTTAAAGTTAGAGGTGTTCGAATATTTTTTGTACACCATTTAATACATAGTAATGCAAATAATTTTCTGATTAAGTATCAAAAATTAATTTAAACCGTTAGCGAGTTAATAAATCGCCTATCGATGACGTCAATATTTCGAACCATAAAAGTTATTTCATATCTGAATCCCTACAAGTGCCTCGAATGAATCATCGTAAGGTATAACGGAGATCAAAATTGAACGATCTGATCTCGCATAAATAAGATAGAACGATGTATAATTTGTCTTCTTTTTGTAATATTTGGGTAAGTTAGCTGTGCTTGGTCAAGTTTATCGGAGTATCCTGAATGAGGGCGGCCGAGGAACGACGTGGCGATCTTTGGGAGAGGCCTACACCAAGCAATGGGCGATGTGTAGCTTATATGGTGATGATGATGATGAAACATTGATTAAAAGTGTCATCATCATCATCAGCCCCTGTCTGTCCACTGTTAAGTATAGGCCTTTCAAATGCCTACCATAGTATGCGGTCGGTCTTCCGTATCCAACGACTCCCCGCCGTCCGCGCTGTTGTAATTAAAAGTTAAAAATTTGATTATTACAAATGTAGCCTAAGTATATAATTAAAATTTGAAACTCATTTCAGAATGTTTTTATGTACGAATAAGGTAACAAAAATCAAAATATGGTTTAAATATAAAAGCGTAATGTTGTGATTTACTATTAAAAAATAATAAGAAATAGTTAAAATTTATTGAGTGTTACCTTTTTGTATTCCAATATAAGGACACGGAGACTAGTAGAGTAAAAAGTTTCTAGAGAATGCCACAAGTATAATTCAACTCTTTTATGGAATCAACTGCCGCCTGCTGTAATATTTTCTAGTTTTTTTCTTGTGTTGTTTTCTTAACAACTGAATTATTAAAATATAGCACTTCTTAACTCGTATATATAGCAAGAAATGGACAAAACATTTTAGTAGATTGTTTAATTTTAATATTTACTAACGATACGACTTTAAATTCAATTTTAACCATAAACGTGCTTTAGTTACAAAGGTTAGCTGTCCGTGCCACTTTGTGAACAAACCTTGAAGATCTCGACCGGGCAGATAGTCCGGGCCGGGACCTATCGCGATCCTAGCGCCACCTAGCGCGACTTATCGGGTGAAGATTTATTCGGCACACGCATCGGCGCGAGCGCAGCTAATTTTGGTATTGCCTGTGTGTAATGGCGGCGGGATGTTTATTTTATCGCCGCAAAGCCTTTTAAGCTTAGATTTGCTCGCTATTTGTACTTTGTTTAAGTGTAGAATGTTTGTTGTTTAGATATCTTTTGATATAGAAATACGGACTTTAACTGCATTGTTATAGTATTGAATGTTTAAACTTATAAATACTTAATAAATTATATGTAACTATAGGTGTATGATGGGTAACAAAGTGACCAAGGCGTAACGTAGGCCACAGTTGAACGAAGGAATCTTAAACCTCTACGCAACTTTAGTTTAACACAACATTCTAACTGTACACAAAATATGAACTGTAGAATTTAATTGACAGTTCCAATTTTGCTTACAAACGTTAAAATTGTCGCTGTGCCTTGATATTTTTATTGTCGAGTCGCGCAGCATTGGTCCTTTAGTTACTACTCTCGAATAACTTTACTCATGTGATATCGGCAATAAGGATCCTACACGATGTTTCATTATTTTCATATGTTTTAATTATTTACAGCGTTTATTGTCTTTTTTCGTACAAACAGGATATGAGATCCAGATTTCGAACAAGTTAATTAATTTTTTTTTAACATAATTCCACTCTTTGTTTATTAATTAATCTATATAAATTATAATAAAAACATTTAATTAAAAAACGTAACATTAGCTAATTTGGAACACGATACAGTATCGAATGGTGAAATGCAATTAATTTATAAAATTGAAATCTATTCTTTAAACGACTATTGAATGATTAAAGAAAATAATTAATATGCAAATAATCATATTAATATGCAAAATCAGAATTCGGACGTCGGCTAAATAAAGGCTATGATAAATTCTCAACAAATTACGTCCAGTAGCGGAGCGGCGAGCCTGGTCCAATTTCAATTATCAACGGTCATAAGAAGAATAATAACTTTATAACAAGTTATGGAATTCAAGACAACAACACTACCGCTAATTGAACATTGCATCGGATCGTAATTCTAGAGTTAATTAGTTTAGTGTTTTAGTACTTTAAAAAAAATATGGCGTCGATTCTCTGCGCATGCGTATTATAATAAAAGCGACAGTTTCGACTGACGGATGTTCGTCGACATTTTAATTTTGTATTAATATTGGTCAATTGTACACGGCTAATTGCTTTTGCAATTAACTCCTACATAATTGGTTATTCTAAAACGACATTTAATTGAAATAGATTGGATACAGACGTTGTTTAATAAACAGATGTTCAAAGAAAATTTGTACATTTAGTTAAATATTAAATACAAATGTTGGCAATACGTTGGTAATACAGATGACTCTTCTATGGTTTCAAATAAAACCCGTCCGACATCGCGGAAGTGTAAACTGTGGCACGACGATTAATTGTACGAGATACAGAGTAATGAACTGAAGAATTGACAACTTCTTTCAAATTATTCATTACATAACATACGTATCTTATATTTATTTGAACATGTTAATAGATTTTTATTAATTTACTAATTTTTCTTGAACTAAACTTCTAAGCTTGAGCTTTCAAATAGTTTATAGTAATAGTCGACTCGTTGAAGTCCCACTCTCGACCACGTGATCTAAAGTTCATGCCCTTAACTATTGGGCTATTGCTTAACCAGTTAAATGTTCTGAGAAGCAGAACATATCCACTAAAAAAAAATGTAAGATTAACTACATTTTTATTCCAGTTCCTGGCCGAGGAGCCAGCAGCCCGAGTCACAAAAAATAATTTTACTTTATAACTGATACGAATGAACTTCTCCGCGACGTTATACTCTTTGGCATTAATCTAAACAAGACATCTAGTCTATGATCTATGACCACCCAATCATTGCTCGGCGGGGCACAATAAAGGCACCTAATTACAACACTGTCGTCACGTTACGTCTTCATTACCTATACGAGACTGATGATTGCGCTTTCAAGTCGCGTGAAAACAAATTAGATAGAACATCAACTGATCTATGTTCTCTGAATGGACACCCGCTTTCGTTTCACATTGGACATTGCACACGTAATGCTGTTTCACACGAGGACAGTGAAGCAGAAAATAGAAGCTGTCTTCTATTTTCTGATCCAATCTGATGCTAGCTTTTCTCTAACTCAAAGGCCGGCAGCGCATCTGTGGTTCGTCTAGTATTGCCGATATCAATGGGCGTCGAGGATCAAATTTGTGATCCCACCACCCGTTTGACTCTTCTCTTACAAAAGAACCAACAAATTCACGTAAACTAAATGTGTCACATACGTGACAAGTGCGTAATAAACTAAATCTTTGTCAGTTATATAATGCTGTCGTCCATGACGTATCCGTCAATGGCAAACGAGATCTGAGATGACTCGGAAATAGGAACTTAGTCTTGATACTCCGGTCACAAGGCGTACAGTATAAATGTTACTCTATCTAGAATACAGTACTGCTATTTTTGGAACGCACAGGTTAAACAAAAGAGTATTAAATGATACTATTTGGACAGTATTTGTGCTGTCAAACAATAGAAGTACTGCGCTGTATACTGTTCTGCCCTCGTGTAAACCACGTTCCTTGACTTTTCCTTACAGTATCAAACAATAGATCAAGTGCAATATGTTGGTAATGATGATGTAATATTAATGAACATAGCATAACATAATTAACATTATTGTTACAATGTATGTTATTGTCCTACATCAACATGAAAGAAACTTCGGTTTTGATTTTTATTTTCTGCAATAAAACATTAGCAGAGGATAATGAATTGACTAATGTTTCTTGTTCCATGCCAACTAAACTACAGCCTTCTGCTACAGCATGGTTTAGGCCAATAATTGAACATATTCGAATATTCGACCTGAGCTAACTATTGGGCACAATAATTATACACCAAAATATGTCTGTAAAAGAGTGGTGGTGTCATTTTTTTTTGTAATTTCATCTTAAACTCCCTGTTGTGATTATCACGTAAATAATGTTCGTGAACAACGAAGATTTGTCTTTTTGAGGTCCAGAGAAGAAAAAAATATCAGCATATCTGAAAAATATTAATACCATTGGCGTATGTTTTACATGAATTATTAAATTTTGCATTAAAAAAATCGAATCTCAGACAATAACATATGAACTGTCAATGTTTGATGGGTAAGAGATATATTATATCGAAGCATTTTTTAAAAAAATAATTTATTTTATTTTAACATAAGTGTTTGTTCCATAAACCGTAACTATTTAAAGTTCGTATAAATTTCTTTTGTCATAATAATTGTAATAACATCTGATTATCTTATTCAACGAACCAAAAAAGTATAAAACAGTTTATTTAGAAAACAATGTCCACTTAGTCCATAACGATCGCATTAACCCTAATAAACATAGACCCGGAATAATAAAGATTTGTATCGAAGTGGTTAGAGTAGGAGAAGTCGCGGCCGGAGTGATTTCACCAAAGTCAAGAGATCACTCAGTATGGAAATTTAAATTCATAAGTCGACCGTGTTTCGGTGACCAGACTTATCTCGGTTGTCATTTTGGTTCGCGAATCATGCGAAATTGATGACCCACAGTCATCTGATAGCACTAACAAGCGGTAGCAGATGCACGTGCGATGCCGATCTCTTCAAGGATGTTGACGTGTGCTCGGCGCGGCACTGCTGGGTGCGCGCCGGGTGCGGCAAGGGTACTGAGGTTTGGTTTTTATTTTAAAACTCTGTTACATCTGCAACTTCGTTTAAAGCTAGGACATTCCACTATTACGCATATTACTTCTTAGTGTAAAAGTTCAAAGATTCATATCTACCATGTAATCCTTCTATCAAAAATATTCAAATAATCGTTAAAAATCAGCCATCATAGAAAATTGTCGTAAATATTAAATAAAACGTGTGATGAAATCAGCAAGTGAAGACGCGTTTCGCGACATCGGTCGCTGCATTTAGACACGGTGGAATTATTCTTACAAAGAGGGAGACGGACCAGTTTCGAGATCCAGATTCGCGGACAAATTGTCTTAAATGCGAACGACGAAATTCGAAATAAAAAGCAAATCATCAGGCAATTAGCTGATTAATTGTTTAATTAATTGTACACTCTGTGGCGACATTGCGTCCGGTCAGACCGGGTTTTTTGTCGAGTGACAGAGTCGAAAGATTTCGGCGTCACCGACTTTTTTGTGAGACAATTTATGAACGATAGCGGTAGATAATTTGTATCAAAACAAGGATAAAATTCGAAAATAATTAACCTCCATTACGTGCACCAATGTATTTATTGTGGAATCTTCAAAAGGTAAGTGATACAATTACGAAAACTTCCCCGAGAAATAAAAGCGAGAATTGTTCGTAACACCGCCCGTACTTATCTGACATAGCGGCAAAAACTCGAATGCCTCATTTTTTTTCAAATCACTGACGTCATATGATACCTAGACGTGGTCGTAAGTTACCAAGTGTCAGTACACGAAGGTAAGAAAAACATATCACGTAAGAAAGACTTCTAATAAGTTATTTAAGACTAGTCCAACGTCGTATGTCATTTGTTATCAAAGCAGATCTTCTGTTGTCACTCTTTTTAGCACACCTATATCAAGTATCCAGAGCGACGATAGCTCAGAGGTTTAATACATAACTTGTAATCTGCAGGTCCAAAGTTCGATCCCTGCCATGTACCAATATATTTTTCGGTTTTCATATCTAACGTTGTTCCGAAAGTAAGCATGACAATGCAACCTGAACATGTCAGTGAAGGAATTCAAAGTTAGTGTAATCAACCAATCCGCACTGGGCCGGCGTGCTCTATGATATAGTCAATAATCAAGTATATAATATATAGTCAAGTACAATAATCTTCCATCCATAAATTCGTAACCTTAACTTCTTTGCAATAAACACATGACTCGATACCGCTATTCACAAAAACTCAACATCCAATATGGACGTAATGAAAATCCATTTTTAAATACAGTTGTGTAACGATAAAGAAGATTCATGCTGTCATCGGCCGAATCCAGTTCAGTATTAATTACAGTTGGCAACTGTCGAGGCGTAACCAAATGCAGGGAATTGTTTTACTGTACAGTAAATATAAACGGAGTGCGCTCCACCGCGCGCTGAGATCCCCGCCTCGATCGGAATTATGGCATTCGCTGGGCCTGCGCGTTCTCGTCCTTCGATTTTATTAAAGTACGGCGACATTGAATTAAAATACAGTTTAGGATATTACAAAACTATAGAAATGTCATAGTATAGTATTAATGACTATCGAACATTATCTTCACACTTTAAATTTTAAAGTTACTTCTGTAGGCTAAACTTTAACTGTCATTTAAGCTGTTCAGTTCCACTATTCAGTTAAAACTGAAAGTGTGTAGCGGGCTTTTCTTTATTTTTTCAAGTAGTTGTTTTTTATAACATTAAACCAATCCACGTGAGATCAACGTCTTCAAGACTAATATCCACATTCTTATAAGTAAGCAGTAACTAAGAAGATCCCGCGCTACTCATCATAGCGACGCATAAAAAGCGTAAAATAAAGTTAAACTTTCCACCCGATTCGGCGAAGGTTTTTCGCCTGACAGGTGCTATAAAACTTTACGAGGATTGAAGCCGCTCTTCGTTTCGGCGACCACTTGGCAGCAAAAAAATTGGAGCATGCGTACACGGTACGCTCATGAAAATTAATAAGTATTTCGTCAGAAGGCTTCTGTGGTGTGCGTGAGCCTTTTTTCGAATTTTTGTCTGCAATTTGTCGTCTTATAATTGAATACGGGGTTTATATTTGCCGCTTCCTCTCTGATAACGCTGAGATTTAGAGCGCTTTATTTATCTCTTTATTTGCATTATTTTTTATAGTTCACATTCACTTCTTTCATTTATATAGAACGAGAAATTAATTCTAATAATTTGAAATATTAGTAGAATGTTGACGAATAAAAATACTTTAAGACATTGTATGGATAAATAACAAACAATGACTTAGCATGAAGAAAGATGGACGTAGAGACGAGTATCAAAAGTTTACATTTACGACATTTATCTCAGATTTTACTTGCTGATGTCTTAGTCTGAAAAATATAGTGAAACGTAATGCATTGTATGTTGACACATTAAGTCTAGAAAAACGTTTACATTAAAAAAATAAATTAGATGGACTACATAAAACGTGTTTAATTTCGATTCCTCGCCGCTGGTTAAAACGCAAAAACAATCGACTTCGATTTTTCTTAAAAATTAATGTGAAAGAGCCGAAAAGTTGGGACGAGGCGCGCCGCGCTGTCCGAATATGGCCGCCGAACGGGCGGTCGGTATAAATGATTCGAAATTGTTTCCGTGAGCGGACGAGACACCGCAAAAACTACGTGTCACAACAATAAATCATTCGATGCTGGCGAGTTGAGTTTACTCGATTAAACGTACTGTTCGATTGTCGATGCGACGGTTACATACGAACGTATGAGACACAGATATACCATTCTTCTAGACACGCCACAACATGAATGAACATTTCTTAACATAATACAAAAATAATTCATAGCAATAGATAACAGTGAACCACAACGACAAAATCACTTTATTCAAAACAACTGGCATTTTAAACGCCAATAGCCTACTCATTAAGGTACAGATTTCCGAACACGTGGTCAACTTGGCTGACATTCGACTTCTGCTGTAATTCAAACAAAAGCGCAAGACTAGAGCAAGGTTAGAATGGTTAACGAAATATTAGTAGATTATCGAAATTCTGGTGATACGCAAAAAATACTATTATAATAATACCCTTTTTTTTCTTTTATCATCAGTTACGAGTACAATGAAGATTTTAGAAGTGCTGGTTGCTATCAATCGATGGAAAAAAATAAATAATTTGACAGGTCTGTAAGTTGCGATCAGCAATTGTTTTGGCGAACGTCTATAGAGAGTTGTAAAGAAGAATGTCGTTCGGCGTTTTTTGTTTAAAGCCTTTTTGAAACTTCTTTTTGCTTGAATAATATATTTGTGTTACATTGAAAGGGTGTGCGTCGCTTCCTTATTTATTGATGTTCGTTATAACTGTAAAATGAAATTAACGTTATTAATAATCTCCGACGGCATTATTAGTGCTATATTTTTTTCTCTGGCCGAGCGATCGATGTACGAGATTGTAATGAAGATTCGAATTGAGAACGACGTTGACAATATACCTTTGAAAGCTTTTACTAACGACTTCATTCATTTTTCTGTACTTATAGTTTCTTTTTTTAAAGTAGTCTGAAGAACGGTAGAAACACCAAAGAGGTCATCGACATCCATGGCAATCGGGACACTAGAGGAGCGGATACGTTGCTGGTCTTTAAGAAAGACATCCTCACGCTTTTTGAAGAACCCTAAATAGTACTGACGTAAGTATATAATGCGATTATTCTTATAAAGTACGTTCAACAATCAACCTTAACGTCAAAAAAGAACTATATACTTTTAAGACGTAAATTGCATGAACATCCCCCATCGCTTTATTAAATATGACACGTTCATTTGTCTCATTCTCATTATTACCATCAACCTGACCTTACGGAGGGCCGGCACAGTATGTACTCCTCTTCTATAAATCTCTGTCAGCAGTTTTATTCGAACTCACACCCTTAAGCATAACCTCTTGAACGCAGTCCGTCCACCTTCATCGTTCTTCCTCTCTTTAAAGCCATCTACATTCAATCTCATCACGTGTGGTATCTATAGATGGATTTTCCGTAATAACCGACATAACTGTATTTTGTAATTAAATCCAATGTAGGCATCACACGAGCATTCTATCCGGCAACACAATGACGAAATAAGAAATTCCTTCGGTGACAATTTTGTAGTCGCGCTGTATTAAATCTTTTTGTATGTAGAACTGCAAAAAGTTCTAAATATTTTTTTTTTGTAATGCCAATAACCTAAAATTTGGATCAAGTGGCCAAGAGTTCGTATCCCGTCATTCCACTATTGTCTTGGAACATTTCCAAGTACAAGCCTAGAGCATAGAGTGATAAAATAAATGTTACCAGCCGTCGTCCGAGACTTAACTCTCGCGGAAGTAAAGAAAAATAGCCTATGCGTTCTTCCAGACTGATTTACTGTGTCAAATTTCCAACGCTATCTGATAAGCTGTGTAGATATCTTAATAATCATCAATGTAACCAAACTTAAACATTTGTAGTGTTTTTTTTTAATTTAAAGACTAGTAGATTTTTCTTAACATACTCATATTTCTTGTGACCATTCCTAGTAAGCTTGAAAAAGCTTGTATTAGAATATGGTTCAGAACAATAGTCGAATGGTGGAATTTGAGCGCACGACCGCCAGATCGGTAGACCGTACCCTTAGCCATTAGGCTATTGGCGCTTCTATAATGTTAGTTTTATTAGAATAATATTAAACTTCATTTTTGTTCATCCCACCTTGAGTACGTAAGGAGTAATTGTAGTTTCGTATGTAGGCCAGGTGCGCTGTATGGACATAGAATGTAGTCGCAGCATTCCTGACGATGACGCTCGTACAGAAATTATTTATGAAGTCAATTATTTAAATTGCCCACAATTAAGATATCTTTTGGTGTAATTTGCGAATAAATGATTGCGTAATATCTTCGACTTGTTCATCTAATCCCTGTGTAATGGATTCATTTACTTTGATTGTTTTCGGAGTTAAAGTTTTAAATTTCACGAAAATTTCTAACATTTTCTCTTATTCGTCTGCTGCCTTTCGAGACTGGTCGTGGTCATCAGAGGCCCATGTCAATTTTAACATGGTACAATTCTTTTCGATTTGCATCGATTACAAATTTGGAGCCCCTAAAGATGAGATCTGACATCAGTCGTTGACTGCCTAGAATAATGTATACAATAAAAACCTGTTTCGCAAATTGTTCTTAATCGGTTCGAAAGCTTTAAAAAAAACTGGGAATACGTCTGCGAAGTATCATGCCTATATGGTGTCAACCGAAAAAGTACAACTCGTAAATAACAAACGCGCCCGCATGCATACGCGATGGAACGTCCCAGTGGAAAAAAAACTGTAACTCCAAAAAGACGAAAAAATACCGACTCAATAATTAAAGTGGGCAATGCTCCCACGGAAGAGCAGCGCATTCATACTTGGCATATCTCGCTGCACTGCCTACGCGAGGAAAATTCGCAACGCACAAGAACGAGAATTAAGACATAAATATACAAATATACGAAAAGTATGTGTATGCGGAGAACTCTTGTGTGAAAAAAATATACAAAATCTTTTATCTGTATGTAATTAACATTAATAACATTTTAATTGATGAAATGTAATCTGTCGTCTGGTCACGTTTGCAGGAGTATCTTGGATGAGGGCGACCGAGGACCGATCGTGGCGGTCTTTGGGACAAGTCTACGCCCAGCAGTGAGCGACATGTGACTGATATGATGACGATGATGAATCTGTCCTAAAGAAAACCATATATGGATTCGGATAATTCGTTAACTATATAAACCTAACTTAATACAATAAGTGAAGTTTACATAGTTAATGGTAGCTGCTGTTTTCACGTAGCGTTTTTACAAGATCATGTCTCAATCTATAATTCTATTTCAAAATGAAATGCAACAACTCTAACATCGCTATAAATGGTGCTAGAAAAAAAAAAGATATAAATAGCAATTGAAAGCGCGAAAGATCTCAATCGGTGCATCAATTAAAGTTGCGCCGCGTGGCCCGGGGCGGCGCGCCGCTCGTGACTACTGCCCTCTAGTTTGTGGCGGCACGAACTCGTGGGAACATAGACCGCTACTGTGACGGGCGGACGAAAACATTATGGTTCTGTATGCATTTATCAAATATTAATAGATATAAGAAGTACAGAAAAGTGTTCCGTTTTGGCGTCTTGGGATGCCTACTTCTATTTAGTGTTATACAATCATGGACCGGTACCAAGAGATTTCACAATTTATTCCAAAAGTCAACACGGTAGCGATGACCGAATTAAAATGAAATTAGTTACCAACTAGATACATACAAACCTGGGTGTGTTAAATGCTCTTAATTAGTTTTTTATGTTTAAAAAAAAAGATGCTTAATTTTCCTATTCATAAACATGTTTTCTCTACAATAATGTTGGCAATATTTATGTTATTTATTACTTTTTTGGGTTTAATGTACCGTGTAATTCCGTGTACACCGTCATTGATTTATAGGTGACGAACAATATTTTTGTACTCCCTCGTAATTATGTTCTTTTTTAGAAAGAAAGCGCTGAATTAAAAAGAATCTTTGTACAATAAAATAACGCATTCAATAGAGCTGTGCGAAGCCGCGACGGGCGCTAATCTCAAGCGATTTATTTAAATTGAACAGTCGCCGTGTCTAAATATGCGCATGCAATAGAGAGGTGTGAAGATCGTATCTGGTCTCTCGCACGATTTATGAACCGTCATAAGATCCGCGGTGACGGTCTACGGTGTACTTATTATATTAAGGTCATCTGGAGGTCATTCGGATGCAGAAATTATAGAAAATATTTACATACGTTTCTACACCTCATTATACGCCGAGTCGGCGTGGTGATGATCTCAGCTACAGATATAGAGATGATAGATTTAAATTTATTAATGAACCGATGTTTGGCAATCGTGAGTCAACTCTGGTCGGTGTCTGTGTGCTCGTGGCGAATCTAATGTGTTTGTTATAGACCGAGACGATATGAAGGTATTTTCTAGACTTTTAATGAAATCTTTGGTTCACAATCTCAAATCTGCCACTTGATAACAGAAAATATGAAACAAGTAAAGCGCCAATATCCTAATGATATAGTGTACAGATTTCCTATCACCTCGAGAGTTCGAATCCCGTTATTCGACTATTGTTGTGGATCATATCCTAACACAAGCTTTTTCAATCTTATTAGGAATGGTCACAAGAAATATTAGTGAAATAACAAGAATATTTTAATGTTTTACTAACAAAAAAAAATGAAATTGAAATATTAGTAAATAGTCAATTGTAATCTACCGTACGTATCGATATGATAGACAAGAGGTTAAACTATACTGGACTATAATTATAATAACACAACGTGACCATCTGCACGAGAGGTCGTTTCACTATACTCGGCAGGAATCCAAGAGCGTCACATCCCTACTTCTGCATTTTATAATTAAAGTCAAAAGGCAACCATATCCATACATTTCTGTAATAATCCTGCATTGTCGTCAATCATGAAAAGAGTCTGATAACACAATGATGATGTGTTAATAAAAAAAAAGAAAGCAATTAACTCAAGAGTGTCATCAATGCTTCGATGTTTTGTGGTAATGTTCTAACTTGTAATTGTTTCACGCTACTGAAAAAAAATGTGTTTTGATTGTCGCATATACAAGTTTCCGTTAACATACGTATTATCAACAAAATATATTCACGACCATTATTCATAAAGAAGTTAACAACAAAAATATCCTGGAATTTAACGGCGTGCTGTCAAAATATGACATATAACGTTTACTTAACGACGATGTCACGATTCTCGTAAAATGACATACGACTCGATAAACGACATGATAGTATATTCAAAAACAACAAATAAAAAAAACAACAACAACAACAAAAATGAAACCAACAAAAGACAGGTGTGGTCGGCGGCGGTGTAAACGTCAGAAAAAGATGTTAAAGTCGTTAAAACAAAATACTGTCGACTTTACGACGCAAAGTCTCAATAAAGATAACATTATAAGGGCAGCGTAAACCTAAACGTTTATAATCCGTATAATTTTAACCACCAATTATTAATTTAAGCGACAATTTAGGACTTTAAAGTATTAACACAAAATAAAATTAAAATATACATAATTAGGCATAATGAAAATTCAGAATTTAGTGACCTAAATGAGGGGAAATATAATTAAATTACTTTTTAAAGTTAATTCGCAACGCAACGGGAGGCGATTGAATCGGAAGTTCTTAGATATCATTATAATTATGGCTCGGATCCGGGAAACATGGTCATGGTGACTTTATAACTTGATATACTTTCTTATCCATAAATATACACAATCACAACCATAGAGAAAACTTAATTATCCGTATGATTTTAAGGACTCGCTCATATCATGGATATTTTCACTACTAAAATAACTCTCACGTTTTCCTCATGGAAACAATCGTAGTTATTTTTTACACTTCATAGTTGAACAATTCAATTAACAATTTAAGTGGTGCTTTTTTTTTTACAAAATGTCAACATCGAGAAAAACAACAAAGTACTGTGCATTTTTCATGTACTTAAGCCTTAAGGAAAGAAACATTACTTCGTCACACCATCTTCGGTAAAAATGTGGAAAAGATACGTAAATGACGTTTTTTTGTATATTGAGTGGAAACAAAACAGACATCGAGAGTTAATTGTTGTCTCTAAATAACTTCCACCACAATATAAAGTTCACCTGTGATGTTGAACTTTATCTTAACACTCATTGAGTGAGTATTGTCGAGAACTGAACCCGAAACTGAGGGCAGATTTATAGTGCAGTGAGAACTCGAACAATAGTAGTGATCGCAGAATTAGGAAGAAGGTAGACCGATATGGCTACCAGTAACATTTTTCGTACTACTACAGAAACTTCAGTCAACCCGTGAACTTGGCGCATGCAACTGTGCCGAAATATCGTAACCTCAAAGAAGCTAATCGTGGTAAGACTAAACTATTAAAACTTTCGTGAGACATTTCACTATACTACTTATAAAACGGCTTAACTCAGGTGTAATTCGGTGTCAGTACCGACTAGTTTCGAGCCCATCGGGCGCTCATCTTCAGGGTGAGTGGGAACGGTACTATCGCGCGTTCGCGGCCCGTCGCTCAAAACTAGTCGGTACTGACACCGAGTTGCACGTGAGTTAAGTCGTTTTACAGGTGATATAGTGAAATGTCTCACGAAAGTTTTAATAGTTTAATTATAAGTATTAACGAAATTCCAAAACTTTCTGGTTTTTCGTTTACTCCTGGTTAAGATATTGTCCGGAACAAGCTGTATATAATGTACTAAGACATGAGAGTATTGTACATAGACAACAAAGCCTTCCACTAATCGCAGCGAACAATATGCTTCATCATCTAAGCTTAATTAATGCCTATCGTAGCTTAATGCCCTGTCAAGTCCACGCAGGGTATATTAATTCCATCTCTACTTATTTCATATCAAATATAATTTCTAAAATAAAATTACTGACGTTTTAAACTATTTTTATACAATCCAAATAGTTTTAATAGTTTAAAAACTAGTCATTGACGACATGTACAAGACAGTCCACATTTAAATAAATACCCGCAGTATATATGTATGATTGAATTTAATAAAATGAGAAATTAAGACAAACACGCCTAAACAAATTTACTTTAATACTGCTATTAAGAGGCTTATTAAATG
The DNA here is from genome assembly GCA_027563995.1 of Papilio gigon. Taxonomy (NCBI): domain Eukaryota; kingdom Metazoa; phylum Arthropoda; class Insecta; order Lepidoptera; family Papilionidae; genus Papilio; species Papilio gigon. The sequence continues at coordinate 695,707 of JAODUI010000004.1, forward strand.
TAGATTTGTTTCTATCATTAATTTAAACACTTAACCAATAGTAGATAAATTCATAGTTAGTCAGTGACAGACACATATCATTTCTCATTTCCATTGAATTTGGTTATAAATATACGATTACATTAGAGATCGGATTGAGAAGAGAAGGTGTCTGAATCCAAATAGTAATTAACTAAATAAACAATTAAATAAACTTATTAAATTTACTTAGTACTTACAATCCAACCGTTAGCTATTCGGGTCTACCTGGTATTTGATTATTAGTAGACGTGCTTCACAAATCACAGAATTCTCCGGCTGCCCTCTCTGAGTTCCGTGCACTATGAATGAATGATTGATGTTTGCCTGTCTCTAGCTTTGATATTTTTTTTTTTTTTTTGTGACTGGATTGCCACTGTTTGCCTTTAAGAGGCATTTACAGTTTCACCGGGCTTGAGGTGGCCGGGCGCAGAGGGCGCCTAG
>JAODUI010000004.1:712319-722844 GCA_027563995.1 Papilio gigon
TTGATTTCCTTTGCTTTAGTACATATTTTTGCATGTCCCACGTCATTTTTAACTTTACTCTCCCTATATACTGTTTGGCTTGGCATTGGCCGGCTTCTCTTTTGACACGCACACATAATTTACAATGAACGGGTCCTCATACTTCGGTTTTGTACAGCCTGGTTTTCTATGCTTCCCTTCTTGTTTCGGCCTGTTTTGCCTTTTTGTTCCCTTTTTTGTGTGCCTTTCGAAGATTTTCCTAATAACTTACCCACTATTATAGCTTATTAGGAATTAACCTTGGTAGTCAATTTTCCAGAGGAGATTTAGATAAATTTCATAATAAAGAAATAGTAAAGGAAAACTTATAAGAAAAAATCCATGATCCGAAAATAGAATAAGCTATATTAAATTTACTTTGTTTTCAATTACAATGTCAATAGAAATGATAAAATAACATCCATTGAAAAGAGAACAATACTGACAAGAATGGCTACGTAAACTGTATTAATCGTACCTCCCCTCATTAAAATGGATCCAAGAGCATAGAAAACAAATCTTTGTGCCGTGCTATCTGCAGCCATGCAGAGTATCCACACTAAAGGAAACGTAGGACAATGTTGATTAAACGAATACCTAAGTAAGGAGTCGGTCCAATAATTGCTGGCTCCATTTAGACGTTGCATGAACTGAATAGAACAATTTGTCGGTGCACCCTTTTGGAGTTCCTTTAAAAGAGTCGACATTTCCAAAGGTACGTTTGGATCGTTCTGATACCTCGTTAGTTATCTTGGCTTGCCGCTAAATAATTGTAGCAGAATTGTCTTCGGTATTCATTTGATCTGAATTAAACACAACAGTTGAAGCGATTGGAGTTCAAATTCGAATGATAGAAGAAACAATCGAAGTTCCTATCTGGCCAATGAGTTTTCTATCTTAAGTTAATGGAATAGAATACGATTTAAAATAGATGATCAATTGTTATTTAAAGGTGTTGCTAGTGGAATTTCAATCTTAACGTTGAAAGTATAAAGCTTGAAATGTAATGTTCAATTTTGTAAGAAATAGTTTTTAAGTACGGAAGCGGGTGCAATTTAACTGTCCATAGTCTTTATTTACTGGCATTGAGTGATATATTTACTGACAAATGTGATAGTTTAAACAGCGATTCTGTTGTACATGAATTACTTCTCAACGTGTTTCACATTCACGATTGTAGACATATGTTTAGCTTCTTACTTTTATCACTGTAACGGCACATTCATGTAACTAAGAATATCATCACACCGTTATTAATTACAGAATAATGAATGAACTCATAAAAAAGCTGCAGATACCTGTTTGTATCTTACTTACTTATATTATAACTTTGAAAACTTAGTTGTTTCTTAGCAATTCAGTTCAAAAAGGCTTAATGGATCTAGATGAATTTGACACAAATCTTGATTAGAGCATAGATTCCTAATTGTTATTTATAATGTCGTGTACACGAAGTCACAGCCAAAAGCTGTCTTAAAACCATCACGTTAATTTACTGCTATCTACTGCATTACGTATACGTAAAAACGAGAAAAGATAAACAGTGTTATATACATACTGTTTATCGTATATATAATAGAGTATATATGTATATCAGCATGTAAAAATACCTTAAAGGCGTTCAAACTCACTTAGAAGATCATTCCAAGCATATTTTAACGATTAAGAAATTTGAACCACGTTACTATCTAATGCTAAACCCAATTTAGTCTTCAATAAATCGTAATCGATATTATTAATAGCATCAATAAAATAATCGTTTAAAAATCGATTTTGAAACATCGATATATGAGATATAGTTGATGTGAATTATGATCGAATCGCGTGCAGTGCATTTGTTATGTGAAATGAATTCGATAATCGATAGAAAAATTTACTTCAAATTTAAAACATTTCGAATATAATTTAAGCAATACCTTTGTATATAAAACATCAATATATGTTAAAATTATTATTTTACACTTTAAATTAATGTACATTGGTTGTATACAAATTATATTTAAAAAGTATGTTTAAAAATAAATACTCAAGTCATATTTCATTTTCAAAAATGACAAAAGATTAATAAAATAATTTACACACGTATTGCACCACTCAGAGTCAATTAGCCTCCCTTAGTATGAGAAATTAACACTTTTTAAAGTAAGAAAGTGTCTTCTTAATGGAGATATGTAATTGTAATTAGCAGAACCGAGGTGTAACCAAACGTGACATATGGATTTAACGATCGCTAAAAGGCTTCAGTTCATTTAACACACCACTATATCACCTTAATTGTATTAGTTTTTACGCGGTCGCGTTTGAACGCGAGTGTGAGAAAAGTGGAATGTCATTCATCTTTACGAGATATTGTGTGGTCTATGTTACAAGATATTGTCGTTTACATTTATTTATTTATTAAACCCAACTAGTGTTACAATTCTATTATATTGCTGAATAGAAAAAAAAGGTGTGTGCGAATTTGTTTTCAATAATATTGTTTTTTTGACGTTGAATACTTTAGTCAACCTTCGAACACAATGTCAAGGAGAATTCTTTCTATGGGTTATATTTATTAAGCTTACAATGATGACTTGAACTAGCTTTTGCTTACGAATTCGTATGCATTCAATTAAAAAAATATTCCGTACGCTAGCCTAGACAGTAATCAATCACTAAGTCACTTTACATCCAAATCTGTTGAGCGCTTTCTAGATTATGTGATCAGAATCATCCGTCTATCCAAACTTAACGTATTTATAATATTAAGATAAAATAAACATTACTTGCAGTGTCAGAACGCTTATACAAAAATAAAGCATTTTTACACCTTCATTTTGGACGATGGTTCGGAAGAGAATATTTAATAAGAGATAAAAGAAATCACCTGAAAGCGTATATCTTAAGCCACAGCACAAAGAAGGCAATATTATAGATTAGTACGTCTGAAGTGTCAACATTTTCTGTACGTCGATATAAAGTGCTAGGATTTTTTTTTTCTTTATTGTTATTAATACTAGTTTCCGAGCATACCTCAGTTTGTTGTGCGATTTGTACATGTTGATCGCGAGTTGATTTCAAACGAGCGTTTGTCTACTGGCGGCTAGATGGCGTCGGTATGCGTCATATTTTCATATTCGATTCCAAGTTTTTACGACCGCCCTATACGGTATGGTCTTTGCACATTCATTCAATTACCGCACAATGTATTAAAGAATTTCCTTGCTATTAACTTCACGTAACATCGCATTATTTGATTTCATAGTTTCTTTCTTTTGCTATGTCATAATAATAATTACATGTCCCATAATAAGATGTAAAGCGCTAACAGTCTAATGGTTATGGGTACAGATTTCCGATCACGCGATCGACAGTTCCAATCTCCCTATTCGACTATTGTCGTGGACCATAGCCTAGCACAAACGTAAAGCTTAGTTATAGTGATTAAATAAATATTAGTACATTAACAAAAATCTACTAATATTATTATAAAAGAAAATTTCAACCAAATATTCATACAACGACCACTTATTTTATATTAGTAGAAGGAACTCCTTGGTCAATAAATCTCACAAAATCTAATTAATATGTAGTTAAACTAATATAGAAGTAATGCATGTATTACTGGTTAATAAACATACAGACGAAAACATAAATAACAAATTAATTTATTATCATCATGTTGTGAGTAGAAAAGATCTTCAGATTTACGACATAATTATAGGCTCATAAATAGTAGATAAAACGAAATTACATTAGTGCAGTATTCAATAACCCATAGAAGCTATAAATAATAAAATCGATTTTCCAATACGCTATTGAATACGAGAAACAGAACTGGAAATCGGTTTTGAAATTTGAAAGTGTTCGTGTAATGCAACACGGGGTCAAAGATCGGTTATTAAGACAAACCATTCACACAACGCGGTCCCGGTTCTAAAAGCTATTTGGGTCCAATTAAAAGGGAATGAATTGGCGCCTCCCATGAGGATATCAATAAAACGCGGTCCAATTTGCGTATACACATAGCCTCGGGACTGTCGCAAAGATTAAACAAATATCAGATGCGCCATTTAATATGAAACAAAAGAGAATTTCACCACCATCATCAGCCACATATCACCCACTGCTGAGCGCAGGCTTCTCCTAAAGATCGCCACGACGTTCCTCTTTTGTCCTCATCCAGGATACTCTCGCAAACTTGCCCAGATCATCCGTCCATCTTGCGGAAGGCTCACCTACGTTGCGTCGACCTGTTCATGGCCAGCAAAGAGAATTATATATTATGATTAAAATCAAAGGCTTACAGGAAAGTGTTAGGACAATAATTAACCTAGTGTTTTACACTTAAACTTTTACACTCTTCTTATGAAAAAACTTTCAAGACACAATTATGTTTAGGTTTCTTTGTTACATTTATTTGTTACATTACCTCCATGATTTTTATTATTTTTTTACTTGACCGCTATCTCGCTTAATATTAGGTGGTGATGTAGTCGAATGATGGCGGTCATAGTAAAATGAAAACAGTCCTCTGAGAGACAGGTTTTTACCTACATTCTTCGTTGCATGACTTAGAGATAAGTTAGTTCACACGAGCGAATAATTTATAGAGGAAGCAATGGCTATTGCTTTTACGGCCAGCGCTTTATCGAATAGACTATGTTTTGTGTGAATTCTTCGTTTGTTTCATTTTAAATAGACGATAAATAAATTATAATACAGTAAAAGTAACTAAATAAAATACCAACAGCTTCATCTGTGGCACAAGGGTTAAGCACTCGACTTATAATCTACAGGTCCTGTGTTCGAAGCCAGCTTTGTATCAATGTTGCAACGTCATGTTTAGAGTCCCCTAGGGAAACTGATGAGCCGAGGGGAACTGTAAATGAATTGGTACATGTTAACTGTAGGATTAGGAAGAGATGGCTGGATTTCATAAATGGTGATATGATTAAGATGATGTAAGAGAGATTGATATAGATGATGATTCTTTTATTTAATAATAATAGGAAAGTAACCATAAAAAAACAGTAAAGGGTAAAAAAATCCTTTTTTACTTTAAATATACATTTTTGTTAATTTACTAATATTTCTTAAAACCATTCCTGATGAGCTTGAAAAGGCTTGTGTTAGTTTATGGTTCACAACAATAGTTTAATGGCGGGATTCGAACACACTACACTACAGATCGGTAGTCCATATCCTTAACTACTAGGCTATTGGCACTTATCGTAATAATTTTTAATTAGTCAAGATAATTCAACGTCTACGTAAGTTTCTTTTTTTTTTTAAGTTATGACAGTCTGTTTCAGATTCATTCCTCGAAGCTCAGTCAATACAGAATCGTTCGAACTTTCTAGACGTAATCCCGCAGATGTATTAAGCGATTTAAGTCGGCATCAATGGGCCATAACGTTGCAACGAGAGGTCGTAATTAAAACCAGTCACGAATTTTAATAAATAATATCGAGTAAAACCGGGTGCGCGGCGTGTATGCGACGTCGCATGTCGTCACGTACGGACCCGTGTATTTATTTCAATATCGGATTTCAATTTATTGCACGGCCGCAGCACGTTAGCACTTAGTATCTTTGAAAATTATTGTGCTAACCTCCCGGGACTGGGAACGAATAAATATGCAAGGTTCTCTCGACCCACATACTTCTTTCTGTTGCTTATTTTCATTTCACCAACCTCTCATCTTCTAATATTATGAATTTTCTACGCAACTGTACGATACAAAATTACTTAACATATTTTATTGAATTACGATTTAGGTAGATTTTTAAAAATCCATACATAGGCCTATGTCCAACAGTGGGCAGACAAAGGTTGCTGATGATAATGATGATGATGATGATACATTTTTGGTTTACGTAATGTAACAAACAGTTTAGTTTGGTACTAAAATAAGGAAAGCTTAATTTTGTTTTATTTTGATAAATGTACGCTTACAACAAATTTTGACTCAATAAACGAACGAATGAAGTTGTGAACGAGTAAACGAATGATTGAGTTAATGAATAAATGATTCAATGAGTTACTGAAAGGTAGTAAAAGATAATAAATGAAACATATAGTGACAGAACTAACGAGTGAACGATAGATTGTAAGAATGAAAGAAGGAATGAATGAAAGATTAATTAATGAACGAATCAGAAATAAATTTACCAATAACTCAGAAAAAAAAAACATTTTATTGATAATCTGTGTCCAGTAATCGAGGACTTGTTACTTCCAACAACAGTAGCTTGTTTAGAAATCTTGTAAATCGTAATTCTAAATTGCTATCTAATAACTGCAACCACTTTGCTAAACCATAAAAAGAAGTTTCACTATTGAACTATGTTTATTATTAATGGTTTAATAATATTCTTTTGTTATTCATACGACCAGAAGATCAGAATTCAAACTGAATAGCATTTGAAGACTGATAATGATGACTATGATAGGATTAGATGGAATGTTTAAAAAAAACAAGGTCGTCGAAGTTGTTTATTTTTTATATATCAGAATATACCAGCCAATATAAAAACTAGGGCAGCCTCTCATCTTGCCGCTATGAAGTCAACAAATAATCAATACGTGTTCAGAATACAACCGTGCGAGAGTTAAAGATGAGCAAACTCAGTTCGCGCAAACAGTTAACTGGTTAACTTATCCGGTCATTGTTGACCTGCACGTGACAAATGTTAATGTTTGGTTGGCACGGAAACTTCTAACGGTTCACAACCTGTGCCGCGGAAATATTTTGATACAAGACCACGGATTTTAGAATTAAACTTTCAGTCATAAATTTCGTTGTTGTGGGAATAATTCTGTGCTATCAGAGCTTGGTATTTCTTTCTCACCGCTCTGTCATAGAAAATCGCATTACTTTAATCATTTCGAGAGAAACATCGAACGTAAAATATAACTCATTTCATTTTTTTGACATATCGAGCTAGTATAAGCTGTTTGCCCTGATTGATACTTTTGACTTGAAAAGATAAAAAAATAAATTACAAACTCTTTGGATAAGCTTCGGCGAAGTTCTTATTTACATTTGACTTAAACCTTGTGTACTCGTGCACTATATCTTCTTCATAAAAACAAATTGACATTCAATTAAATCGCAATCAACTCGGAGCACAATGCATTCACAAGTCCGGAGGTGTTACTGACAGACAGGCAATAAATATTACTTTAATTATTGTTGTAACTACACCAATTTGTCGGAAAAATCGCATAAATTCTTCCGAAATAGTCAAGCAGCTGTGTCTCCTACGCCTTACACTGATGTAATTACACGTGAATTTATAAACTTCATGTTAACAAGGTGTTCGTGTTGTCGTACTTTTTCATCTCCCATGTACAAGATTATGTGACATGTGAAGTTTTAATAAGAAGAGAAAAATTATTCACATAAAATCAGGTTGATAGATCTGTTTATTTTAGTTACAATACTATAAATTAATGGACAAGATATTTAGTACAAAAATTGTCAAATATCTTGATGGATCGGAGCATACTACAAGGCGCTACACAAATTACAATGTTAGGCCTAGTGTGATGCGGGGAGGAGACACTGGACAGCGAAAATGACCTTGAACCAAGTTATTACTACATTATTAAAGGTCATTGAAACGGCGTTTTACGTATCAAATAGTTATCTGTGACTATTTTTATACGATTTTTTGATTATGTTTAGTACGGGTGCATTAATATCATTGCGATCTATAAGGCGAGGTAAAAATAAAACTGTCAGACACAAATCATGACGGTAATAATTTTCCTTTTTTTAATTTTGCTACTAGATTAACCGAAGTAATAAAAGGTTATTTTTAATTATCAGATTTTTAAGATAAAAAGTGGGTGTAAACTCGTTAAGAATCTGCTGTGAAATTGACCATAAATTTTAAAATAACACAGTTTTAAATATTTTTTCGCGAACAACTGCTGTCATCGAGTGATGCGTAATTTATATGGCAACTAGGTAGGAAATGTTTACGAGGTCTTTGCTAGATCAATAAAGGATTGTAACTGTCATTTTACTGGACAGTTTACAAAAAATTCCGAATACTTAACAATTAAGAAATAATGGATTAACATATTTTTATTATTTTTTTATTGACACGACGAGGTTCTCCTTTTAATGAAGCTACAATAAAACCTAATTTGAAAAAAGCCACAGAAGATGAACAGATTAAAATGACCAAGACCCTTAAACTATGAGCTCGATGGATTATAGAGAACAACCGATAAATGAGAAATTAAAAATTGCTCGTGACCCGATAGCTGACACAAACCGCACCAGATATCTGGATGGCAAACGTTGTAAGGTTAACAAGAGATGATCGATGGCAGATGACAGAAATAAAATATTAAAAGTTTCGTAATAAAAAATATCGTAGGCCTCGTCGCCGGCCCATTACACGTCTCAAAGCGCCAATTAACATTACGGGTCCCGTATCTCCACTTAGTGTAATAAAAGCCTGCACGTACGTAAATTGTAAGTCGAAAATAATAAATTTCACCAAAATCTCCGGCGTGCCACGGTTATGACACTTAATTGAAAATTCGGTTATCGAGATCTCTGTTTAAGACTTTCGTAGAAAATGTTCAGACCTATAGGGTTGGTGCTAAAATAAAAAACGTATTTAAAACTACCTCACATTTCACTATTTCTTTGACAGAAGTATCTAGCAATTGTTTACTTAAAATGTGCGTCCATCTAGAAAGATTTAAATGTAAAATCAAAAATAGAACTGATGTTAAGAATTTAAGATCATCGTATACTTATTGCCCGCTTTGTTCTCGCCGTAAAACTCCAATGTCAACAATCTCTACAGCTAAAGAGTATCGTTATCTCGACTTACATATGGAGAATAACAAGGATGACATTATGTTTGCATTCTAATTTAAAATTTCAATTAGTGATTGTACTTGTTAATTTGGTTCTATAATTAATCTTGTTTTTGCCTATAACTTTATCTTTGCGGAATAAAAAAAGACTCCTTAACGGTATTTCAATGTTTAAACGTTACATAATTTTTTTAATTCCATTTAGATAAGTACAGTCAGTCTGGTCCTTTTTAACAAACATCTATCCATCCAAATTTTCGCATTTATAGTATTAATAAGATTTACGTATGTTTTACTTGGTGGCAGTAGCCCTGTCACGTAGCGTTACATCTAAGTAACGGGTAGCGAGAGCCTGCCTTTAGTCCTCAAAATAAACAAGAAAATTGATTTTGAAAGAATGAGTTACGATCGATATGCTTCATAATTTTACGGCAACATGTTACGACCGAACGAAATGCCGCTGTCCGGACCGATTACAAAACATGATTGCATCACGTGTTCTTTGAGAACTAGTTTCCTTTATTACTTTGTATTTTCTTTATTATAACATCCTGGAAAATATTCCGAACAACACCAACAACTACACAACATCTAAAGAAAAAATGGACTTTGTAGTCTGTATGTTACGCCAGACTGTAATCTATATTGATTCCAAATTTTAATTAGATCGTTTCAGCCGTGTCGAACTTACCTGCCAACAAATATAAATCCCTCTAACTTTCCTCATTACCCTGCCCTTACTCCTCTGAAGCCTTGTCTTAGTGTACACTATTCTTCCATATATATTTATCAGCTGTCGCATCTGAATTCATTAGCTTCTTACCCGTATCCTCTTCGACACAACTTTCTAACGTCTTCCTCTACCTTTGCAACCTACATTCAACCTCATTATTTCTTTATTTTTGGGATTATCTAACCAATTTTGCATAAATAATATTACTAACATTGTTAAGTGGTATAGTTAAAGTAAACAAAAGAATCTCGAAACATTTTCTTGTTTTTCAATGGTAGAATGGATAGAGAATATTGATTCTCTTATTACGTTTCCGTTACTATACATGTGTCACTTTACCGTACTAAAAGATCATAAGTTACCTCTAAATGTATTCAAATAAAACTATAAATATAAGGTGTCACTGAGAACTTTCTATTCCAATTGGCATTCCAACTGAAGGGACCATTATGTCAGTATCGCGCGAGCGCAGGCGAGTAAAGCAGTACCGTAACAAACATTACAACCAATATGTCCAGAGGGAAAAGTACTATTTTTTCAGTAAACAGGCGTTTAAGCAATAGCAGTACTACATTACACTACTGCTCTACCTCACATTTCTGCCCTGTGTGAAACTAGCATTGAGAATATGCGGATGCCTCGCCCGTGAATAATACAGAATAATGTAACCGTTACAAATGCCAAGTAAAACAACCAAAGTTAGATTCAAACAAATGACAAGCGTTGTAAAGAATAAATTACAAACGACATTTATTAGTATTTATATCGCCGAGAATATTTACGCCTCTGAAGTTGGCAACGAGTGGTTGCGTATGGCTAGAAATAGATGAATACAGCGAGATATATTCCTCTCTTTCGTACCCTTACATTTCGAATAGATTTGTCTCGCTTACTCTTTAGACAGTTTGAGGATATCCTGAGAGTGATGTTGGGAAAACTTGCGTCACC
>JAODUI010000004.1:730186-754126 GCA_027563995.1 Papilio gigon
TTAAAATGGATATTCAAACGGTGCAAACAAGGAGTACGAAGCTGCAAAGAGGAAGCAGTTGCATCAGCGAAAAGATCACTATCGGGATGCGAAGGGTTCACCACACATAGTATGCTTTTCGATTGACGTCATAGTATTTATTACGTATTGAAAAAATATAACAAAACTGTAGGAGTCATATCTCCTGGTCTCGATTTTACAATTATTATTAAAATCAGAGGAAATATTTGAAGAAGGAAAAGTGACCTGATTTCAGTAATTCGGACATGACATCTTTATCAAGATTCTAAATGTTAGATTATAAAAAAGTCAGTATAATTTTCATTTAGCATCAGTGTCGTGGTTGTAACAAAATTAGCTTACGTCAGCGCAGTGTGTTTAAGTTTTTTTTATTGAAAAAGAATTACATTGCCAGATCTGCAGATTTTAGCGCATCCAAGTGCCTCCGTGAGAAACGGTCCGGTCGTGAACTGGCCCATCCCGGTTTAGGAGATATCGCACCAATCGGCCGACATCGGGCGACGCGCTTATGATCCGTCCCCGGCTCTGCGCTGATTTATTCGCTCAACTGCCGATCGTGTCACGAACCGCCGTGATCGCTGGCACGACACCAACTCAACGGCTCTTCGCCGCTGTTTGCAACGAATCCTTTAAAAACGATAAATTGTCTCTTCCAGTTCACTGGTTATCGCCTTAATCATTTTGGACTCATCGTTTCTTCGCTAGAAATGTATCATGTAGTTATTTCATAGTTACCTCCACTGCCGAGAAACTGACAGACGCTGTTCAAAAAATTGTTTTTTTTTCATAATATTAGCAGATTTTTGTTAGTTTACTAATATTTCTTGCGACCATTCCTGGTAGGCTTGAAAAAGCTTGTGTTAGGATATGGTTCCCAACAATAGTCGAACGGTGGGGTTCGAACTCATGACCGCTAGATCTGTACCATTAAATATTAGTCTATTGGCACTTCAAATTGTTATCTCTTTACTGAATTGATCGATCATTATTTTAGCAATATTAAGTATGCAACGTAACGTAGTTAAGATCATTTTGCAATTTAGCACACTGTCATTTATAACCAATTTATTTATAAAAATATACACAATTTGAATAAGTGACCTATAATATTGACTACAACATAATCTGGCATAGCATGATCTATACCGTATATGGTACACATTAAGGGTAAAAATAAGAAATTGATCGTTTTACGAAAAACCTTTAACAGTTGTATCAAGCTGATTATTTGACCATGTGGTAATGTCCACGTTAAATATTATGAGGGTTGTTAACATTTATGACACTTAATTCGGTTGAATATAACACGAGGTATCAGTAGCGTGGAGAATAACATGGACTTTAGCTTTTCTTCGTCGGGTGCAGAGCACAAGATATAGCGATTTCAGATCCCATGAACATCCCGAAATTAATGCGATCCACTTTTGTTGCAATACTCTACCAAAGTTTAGTATAGTTTCAAATTTCTCTCCTCTGTACTCGAAGTTGCTCTTCCCTATATAGAAGTAGATTATTAATGAATCCAATCATAATGAACAGTAAAACACGAAATGGTTGTTTAGATTTTTGTGTCTATATTTCTAGATGTAGTCAAGTAGTGTAAAGAACTCTGTAATAAACTGCAATCAACATTTACTCGTTTTTATAACGAGCTGTCACCCACGACAACGTATGCGCGGGATGTAAAAAATAACAGGATAGTTATCATCAGCTCCCTGTACGTCCCACCGAGGGACTCAGAGCCTACCCTATTATTAGAGGTGACTAGGCCATAATCAACCACGCTAGCCTAGTGCGTGTTGGTTGACTTCACAAGTTTCTTTGAATTTCTTCGCCGATATGTGTAGGTTGCATCACGATCTTTTTCCTACACCTTAAGAACGTCGGGTAATGTACATATGCAAATCGAAAATTGAAAAACGCCTAGGTACATGGCAGGGATCGAACCTGGACAATGTCCAGTACGGTCCGGCTTAACAACTGCGCCATTGACGCTATTAAATGAATTAAATGAAATGATACTATGTTTACATTCCTTAAGGCTAAATTCAATTATAGGGTAATTTCGCTGTCACTTATGGCTTGGACGGTGTCGACTAAAATATAAAATTTTATGTGTTTCATCGCGATCGAATATAACATTTCAGTATGAGTAACTGTTATAGCTTAATTTCAACATAATCACGTCCGTGGCCGGGCTTTGTGCTCGTGATCGCGACGAAATTAGCGTGGAGATGCTTTATTACCGAGGGAACGGAAGTCGGCACGTAAACGTCTTTCAACTTAAAAAAAAAAACTTAATTTACATTAACATATAAAACTTTGAAAAGATGATATTACTTTATCGTTTTAAACTATGTTTGTTATATAAACTGTATGACTGCGAAGCGCCGATAGCTTAATGGTTAAGGGTAAGGATTTCCGATTACGTGGGATTCGAATTTTGTGATTTAACGACTGTCGTAAACCATATTCTGGAACCTAGAACAAGCTAACATTTTATTTTTAAAATGTTTAAACTTAGGTGTGTAGCCATAAGTTTAACTGTTTTATCTAAACACGCACAATTCAACTGTACAGTTCTACTGTACAGTTTAAATTTAAGACGAGTAGAGACTATATAGAATCAAATTTGTAAAACAATCACTATACATATAAAATAAAAGGAAGTCGCAAACATAACACACTTGTCAACTTTATATGTACGGATGGATTCAAACATCTTTTCACGAATACTGTCGAGTCACCGTTCCTAACTCTTTTAATTGGACCATTGTAACCTCTTTGTAAATTTATCTCAGTATATGTTGCATTTACAGAACGAGCGTTGACCCTAAACACACCTTAGATAATAGAAAAATGTTTACTTGTAAGCGGACACCGGAAATCGTCAAATAACGAAGTGATTGTTCTTCATAGAATTCCATAACATAGCAGGGGACGCATATAAATAAGATATTTAACCTACCCATGCGTACCTTCCCCTGTCAACAGCTTATACCTAGGTAGGTATAAGTAGGACGGGTGTCCTTGCAAGAAAATGTACATTACTTGTGAATTACAATTATATGATGTAGGGCTTTCTGAAAAAAAGGCAGTTCAGAGTTTAAGCTTGCCTTCTACATAATTATATTTCAACTACTAGTAATAAAGATGCCGACATGTAGATTACAAAAGGAACAAAATAACTACCACTTTGTTAACATAATGACGATGTTTTCAGCATGTTTATTTGGTTATTAATTAAAACTTCTGTCCATTTCAGGTGACACAGTGTAGTAAAAACTATGTTATTCAATTGTTCACACGTCGACAAATACTAAAATTCTATATCATTAACAAGGAATGATCATTAAATCCCTAAAAGGATGTGACACTTGTCGCTAAGAACAATTACAATTTTATATTTAATGGAAATGTTTGCAATCGTCTCTTATGCTATTGTATTTTTGTTAATACTGTATAAGATTAGTTCTTCAACTTATAAAACGAATTAAGAACTGTATACTTTATTTTAAAAAATATCACTGACACAAAATTGAGATATGACGCTGCGAAAAATATTCTTTTTCTCTCCTACGTTTTGTTGATATTTCAATAACGTTGATTTTAATTAATAATGTTTATTGTTTTATAAAATATTAGTGCTTTTATAGTGTACTAATATTTCTGGCACTATTGCAACTAAGGTCTAATCAAAGATACTGTTTAATCAGTTATTTACAATAATCGCATAGCGGGATTCAAACCGTAAATCACGTCTTTGGAAATCCACATAAATGAATGGTTGGGTATGGAAGCGATTAATTATTTATAATAATAACTATTTTATTTTAAAACTAGTTAGATCCACTTATGTGATTAAAATAACTTTCGCCACTGTTCACTCTAACACAATATTGAACGTATACTAAACGAACAAAACCCTTTTTTTTAAAGTCACGAATCGGTCTAATTATTTTATAACACACGCCTTCAAACAAATTTATCGTGCGCTATACTTCGTTAACAAACTGGATATGCCATTGATTAAAGCAGCAATTTAATTGGTCATTATGAAGCAGAGAGGTGTTAATAGAATGCAGGCTATTATGACAGTTTTTGTCTCACCGGACACTACGTACATGGGATATAAAATGATCTTGCGTGGCGAGTGACACTTCCAGTGGTCATAATGCTGTGGCACAAAAAGAAAGATCGTAAAATGAATTGCCGGAGAGGACAGCAACGTTAATAATAAATCTTTACAAGTCGAGAGCAATTTTAAAAAGTTTGTTAGAATACTCGAGTCGCTGTCCACTGACGGAAAGCATTTTGTGAATGAAATTCATTAAAATCCTCATTTAAAGTAATATTTCTTAAGCTTAAAACCTTCACACGTCTTATATTTTAATTAAACAGTGCAACTGTACAGGCTGAACTAACGTGTCTAGGCAAAACTGAGAAACGAACATTGTTCAGTTAAAACAGAATGTGTGTAATTAACTTAAATGCAATGATGATCATCATCGTCAGATCATTATACGTCTCCAGCGAGGAGCTCAGAGCCTACCCTATTGGCACTGTGCAGGTTGCATCACGATGTTTTCCTTTACCGTAACAACGTCGGATAGCGTACATATGCAATTTGAAAATCGAAAAACACATTGGTACGTGGCGGGGATCAAACCTGGACAATGTCGTGTACGGTCCGGTCCGGTCAAGCGTTTAACAACTGCTCCACCGACGCTATTAAATGAAATGATACTATGTTTATATTCCTGAAGGCTAAATTCAATTATATAGTATTCATCTTAAGAAATCGATGAACAAAAACGCATCAAGTGCCCTATACATTGATGACGTTCCCGATGAGACCTCACATAACACAAGGCAATTAAATTATTTGGACTGTGCGTGTAAGAACCATAAAATTTAACAGCCCTTATCAATTCAACTCGGCGAATCGATGTTTACTCTTTTGGCAACGATCCTCTTCGATACGATTTAAAAGATAAAAATCTATATGTACATAAAATGGACGTTTCCAATCGTGTTTTGTACAAGTGCCTTCTTTTACATTTTATTAATTATTACAGCAACGAAATTTTAATTACACGACGACCTTAAAGTCATTAATTAAGAACAAAAAAACATCAGATAGGTACGTACTCGTAAATAATATTGCAGTACATATGTAGTGTATCGTTCATACATATTGTGACTTGTAATGAAAGATTATTGCGGTGTTATTGATTAATGTCATTTGTATAAAAAATTAGTTATTACTGGCGATTTAGTCCGCGATGAATTAAAAAAAATGGCCTAAACAAAACCTATATAAAATAGGAATTTCCCGGAATATACGGACAGAGCGACAATAATAAAACAGTTTTTTTTTGTTATAAGCAAAGCAAATATATCATGTGTACCAAATACCTAAATTGTTTTTGAGGTCCCAATAAATTGTTTGAAGTTCAATCTGTATTTTACTTTTTAAAAAAATGTAGTAAAATGATGTTAAAACGTGGCCACAATTTAAGCAAACGTATTGCTACAGATTTCTAATAAATAAATGCATAAAACGTTCTGCTTTGTTCCGATTCGTGTTTGAGTAAATCGTACAAGTCTACTCACCCGATATGGTTTAAATGGCGTGAAATTGCATCCATTTAATTACCTCTAAAGAGTCGCATTTACCATGCAAATGAGCAATACGTCTTAAGGAATTGCTCCGAGCCTTAATATGGTTGTGCAGTTAATATCTGGATTAATTCTGTAGTTAATGTAATAGAAGTCAAAGGTCAATACACGAACTAGTTCCGCGAACGTCTACCTTATTGAATATCCGACCAATTGTCGAGATTAATTTTCCCGTTCAACATTACATGAAGTTAGATCTTTCTGATGTTCTGTTTTAGAACAACGGAATTCGAATACAAGATGACTTCCATATCGATAAGAGCTTAGACCCTTCTCCCGCATCCTCCGGCCGCGATTTTTCGGATAAAAAGGTTCCTGTGTCCATAAGAATTAACACTAAATATGTAACACACAAACTATTTGCTGTCAGAATTATGTAGTTAATTTTAAGCTATATAGTATGAACATCGAATTGTAGGTGTTCTATAAACCTCATTCAAATCAAATCGCATGAAAGTTATTGCTAGTAACGCGTACGGAAAAATTAATCATGATTGAAACTTCACTAAGTATTCCAGAATTACATATAACGGAAGGAATTGAAAAAGGCGTATTTCCTGCAGTTGGCAGACAAAGGTTGACGATGATTGAGAAGATCTGAGGAAGGTTGCTAAGATGCATTAGACGAGGGTGAATATTGTAAACCTAACAGTTGACATTCATTAAATTTATGAGGATGGTAATGATTATCAGTTCGAATGATTGCTTCTATTTTAATAGATTAAGATAGTTCTGTCAACTAGGTCAAGACGATTTGCTCTCGCAATGTACACGATGTTAAATTAGTGCATAATAGTAATTTTGTCATCTAGTTCAGCCGCAAGAAGTGGTCCGACTAAAGCGGGTACGTGGTCTCTTAGTGAATTATGTCATTATTGTGTGCGTTAAATCTGTTGCAAAACCTAATGTAAATTAAATCGATATAATAAAAGTGAAATAAGGCCTCCTTCACACGGGAACAGTAATGACGTCGCACGCTCGCAACGCAAAAACAGCGCAAATTGAATGCGCTCACTATATTATGAAGCAAATGACCGATACAGTTTGTGAGGTGAGCAAAGTGGCTAGTGATGTCACGGTGAACATCGATAAGAAACTTTAATCAATACCTTAGTTGACATTAAGGATTAGATGGTTGGTGAACTTGTTGATTTTCAAAAGATATTTAAAAATTCACTTACTTCCTTGAACGTTCATTTTCTCAATACCTAACTCATAGATCTATAACTTTTTCAGTCAAATATACTCGCACACCCTAACCGAGAGTCTCCTTTCCTATCATTATATAAAAAAAGACTAATTTATAGCAATATATTAGTGCTTAAAAAATATAAAAAAATGTCTTTTAGTTTGTGTTTTGAAAACAAAGGAAAATCGATTTTTCCTAATATCCCACATCACTAGCATCGAGTGAAACAAGTTTGCGTAGGATAATCAATCAAAAGTTGTGTATTGAATTTTATAGAGGTGACTTTAATTTATGACACGTGGAGACATTACTGTGAGGCGTGGAGACCAGCGCGCCGAAAGCGGCGGAGCTAAAGCTCTCGTGATATAAGTTAATTCATTTCCTTTACACGAACTGTTTGTCAAATACAAATCTGGTGCAAAATTAACAACTATTTTATATAGTCTCTTTAGGGGAAATACTACAAATATTCCTATATTAGTAGACTTACTCGTATTCTAGAAGGTGACTTACCTATTCCTCTACGTAATGAACTATTGACTCTCCTAATGAGCTACGCACCAGATATTATTTTCCTTAAAACAATTGTAGATTTATAACATATTGACAGGTAAAAATTAAAACAGGGTTTCAAAGCGAGAAAGAAGGCTTTACAAATAGATTAAGATATATAAAAATATGTTATACTACCGCCTCCATTTTATTTTAATTTCTATAAACTGTTTCTAAATGTTTATCGATCGAGAATAATCTATTTTTTTTTAAGGTCATTCACAGTTTGACCTTGAAATGATCACACCTAAATTGTACTGATTAAGTCGATTTTATTAAATTTGCGACGTAATTGTATAGCCATTATGTCCGTATATGTAGAAACTTAATCTCCATTATGGAACAAAAACTGATCGAGTTTTAGGATTAGGCAATTATCTGACAGCGACATTATGGCGCCCACAAATCAATTAAGTCTTATTAGTCATCAATGCTTTTGGACGTCTGACTTTTATTTTGTTCATACTCTTTTTATCAAAATGATAATATTTTATAAACGATTTAATCAAATCATTATCAACGACCTTTCGTATTGAAGCGCCAATAGTCTATTGGTTATGAAACTACCGATCTAGCGGTCGTGGTTTCGTACCCCGCCGTTCGATTATTGTCGTGAACCATATCCTAACACAGTATTTTTCAAGCTTACAATAAATATTAGTCAATTAACAAAAAATTACTGATATTCAAAACAAAACCACCACTTTTCCCTATGTAGTGTCGACACAACAACATTGAATGTATGTTCAATATAGAGCTGTGGCAAAAATTAATGTTCCAATATTAAATAAGGTCCTTTTTCGTAACGGTCAGAGTTTATATTATTTATTTTAAATCAACACCTATTTTTGAACAACCAAAAAGGATTTTTATATAATCATATGACCGAAACATAAAGTAATAAAGCCGAACATGAGAGAATTGAATTACCGACTGGTGAAAACGTCGCTTAATCCCCGCTGGAGAATTCACAGCCGATGGCTAGGTATTACGATAAAAAAAAACAAGTCCCATAAAAGCACGTTAACATCTTAAGCATTTACGGAGAACGAACTGGAAATCGGACCAGAATATTTGGCGGGAAAGATGTTCCATACATCATGCGGTCGAAACCTCGTCTCGATATTTTAGTTGCTCGTTACGTTTTCGGGTGCAATAACCGTTAAGGTGAGGAATTAAGTGAAAAATAAAAAAAAACGAAAGACATTCAATCGTGGATTCTGTACATAAATTATCATTCTACTGACACTATTAGAAATGTCTCCTTACTAAGATACAGGTAGTGGCGCCACTTGGAAAGTTGTCAAAACACGGAAACTCGGCGTTTTATTATCTATATTTTATTTGACAGATTGCAATCGGCTCATTAGTAATGCTGGCAAAACAGTGGTTAACGTTTTTTTAGACATAACATTAGAAATCACTTAATCGCATATCAGAAAGCAGAAAAACATTATTTGCTGTTTGACAATCTTGTTTATACGCTTATCTACAAAATACATTAGTTTTTTTTTAATCCATGGAACCCTAAAAGTAAAACTGTTGATGACGTTAACAATCAAGGCTAATGCAGTTTTCGCGAGCGTCGCGCGGAGCTGTCGTAAAGAAAAATCATGCTTTTAATTTACCTTACAACTGGAAACACCTCTTACTAAGGTCAGAGTCGTGAAGTATTTTAACGAGAACCATCTTTTGTACGCCAAAATGATTAATTCTTTAATGGGTGTGAAAACAGTATTTTTAACAGGATTTTTCATGATAATTAATTTTGTAAAACGTTGCATCGATTTTTAACCATACGAATATAACAAGGTCTTAATAATAATTCAAGCCTTTGGAAGCGCTAATAGCCTAGTGGTTAAGTGTACGTCTGTTTAATCACGTGGTCGAGACGTCGACTATTGTCGTATAGCTACGCCGATAAATAAACTACGTGCGTTAATGTGCTTGATTATAAAAGGAATATCACACAACATTTTCACAGTATTAATCTTGAAATTGCGAGTATTCCCGTGTAACATGTAAACTTGCAAATACCGTGTTAGGGTCAGATGCATAACTCTCGCCACCTCGGAGCCGCGCCGCATGTAAATAAGAGAATATTTCAAACTATCGCAAAGCTTAACCGAGTGCTTCGTTGCTTCTTCATACTTGCCATAAAGACGAGACACACTCAGCGCAAAGTATTATATTTCGTCAGTCTTCATTATCTTTAGTTTATAACTGTATTACAACTTGAAGATAAATTTTAATTTAGCCAAGTTTTTTTTTGGAATTGGAAGCAATTCCATTGTCCTTGTTATCTAGTCTTTGACTTCAAAGTAAAAAGGCATTGTCAACCTTTCAAAGAGTGGAATACTCGCTTCTCGAAGGACCTTAAGTCGTAAGTGTTTTGGAAATACCACCGAGAACAGACCGCTTCGCAACATTGCTGTATTGCAGAAAATTCGAACGCAACCGCATCTATAGGACTTATAATTCATGATACCAGTTACATCTAATGATTATTATAATTTAATTTCTTAAATCTTCAACCTCAATATAACTAACTTTCTTAAAATCCTATAGCTTAGTTGGTAGATATATCATGAAGCGTTATAACATAATAGAAGAGATTTCAATGTGAACATACCTTAACCTACACCATACAGTAGAGAAACGTGTGAATGCACCTCATAAATATATCCCCGTAACATCATCGCTTCCGGCTCTCGTTTGGTATTCGATAGTGCCTGTTAACCGTAATATTTAGCTCAGTGTTCTAAAGCCGAGCTATGTTTCAAAACCAGCGCCAGAACAGAAGTCTTGTAAGAAATGTAATGGCAGCCATAAGTAAGGAATTATCGGCCGCTTGATAAACTGCTGTGCTCTTTAGAACATGAGAGATAGAGGTCATCATTGCGGAAATATCGATTAGTTTATTGAATTGTTGTTTGGCGAATTTCAGAACTTTAATGTTTAAAGATTTAAAAATAATGCTTCATATTGGAATTGAAACTGTGGACGGTATTGGGAAAGGTTTATATTCAACAGTGGACACACATGGGTTGGTGATGATGATGATATAAAGAATTGATAAATGTATTCCGATAGGTCATAGCTTTTGTGATAGTTTCCTACTATTTTTTAGGTAAAAAAAATAAGCGAAAAACATAATGGAGTTGCTACAGATTTGTATAGCGAAAATATATTTATTTAAAAACAAATCGTCGTAATTTTAACTTGAAACAAACAAAGATAATACACTTTAATATGAGCATTTCTCGACTGGAAACCCACGGTTATGATCAACATTTCATCATTAATTAAAAATAACGATACAAAATATTTTCGAAGAAGACACTGGAATTCTTTTTCATTGTAATTTCTGGTCCTAGGTGAAAATGACGGAAGCAATATCTGGTAATAATTGTTGATAAATTGGTAACCTTTAGCTCAAATTGATATGGAATCATTCAAATTTATTGCCGATTTTTCTTAAAAAAATAGTAACGTATAATTAATGTCAGAAATGTCCGCGCGCCAGTCAAGGCAATTATATTAATTGTTTTTATGATTCACAGTAATAAGACTAAAATTTATTAACTATTGCGCGACAAACTCAAGTAAATTACCTGTATACTTTTTACATTGTTAAGGCTTTTCATGTACAAATACTAATATTCTATCTCAATTCGATTTAACTCAAGAATTCAAATAGTATCAAAATTTAAACAGTACTGGATTTTTTTAACCCATAACAATATGCACCGCATACCGTGGAAAGCATTGGGAAAGGCCTATATCCAGCAGTGGGCAGACAAGGACTGATAATAGTGATGCTAACAATATACAACACATTACAGTAATCAGAGATATTGTGCCAAATTAATTTAAACAAATTGACAGTGGCAGAAATTAACTAGTATAGTTACATCGTTAATTTTACATTAATTAACTGAAAGTTAATAAAACTGGTTTTCGAATTCAAGCGCCAGTAGCATACTGGTTAATCGTAAGGATTTTTAATTTTTAATATTGGACTATTGTGGTAAACCTGTGGCACAGACCTAGAGATTAGTTGGAATGGTATAAGAAATAATAATAAATTAACAAAAATCTATTATTATTAAGAAAAAACAAACTAAAAATACAATAGACGAAAAAAATCGATATAATTATGATGACACGTCACTTAGGAACTATCTACTTTACTAGATAATAACTCCAGAAAAAAAGATTCGAAACACGAAGACACATACGAACTTTCATAACTCTATTGTAACAAACGAAATGACGGTAGTTTAAATATAAACCGTATGTCGACCGCAACACACAGAATCGATGTTCACTCAAATCGATACTGCATGTTGTAAATAACATTATTTTGACAGGACAACTGTGAGAATCGATTTTATTATCGATTCTGGATGAACGCTACCATAGCCGTTTGACTATTGTTATCTGTACTCAGAGTGTAACCACGGCTTAATAACATTTAGATACACTCACAATATACATAGGTAAAGCTTTTGCATACTGATAACGAATTTGAAAATCATAAGTGTTACAATAAGCTAAATATAGGAACAGCAACCGGTATCCATGGAAACGTCTAAGTCAACTTCTAAAACACTTCAGGTTCTCAATCATCACAAGGTTGTTCAGTCGATATTAAATCGCATTTGTGTATTGAGAAATTCTTAGAATAAACTGTTGCTGAAGTATCAATCGTAACCGTCTTAGTTACCGTGGTTAAACAATCTGAGTCAGTTGAACAGTTCACATGTTGCGGGGGACAGGCAGGTGACGTGTGTCGACAAATCTCTGGTCGATACGATGCTTATCGATTCACCAGATACCATCTCGGCCGCTCCCACATGCATTAGAATTCTGATGTGCCCTTGTTTTAGCTTTGTTCCTGGACACGGTAGGTATTTATCAAGACTCAAACGTTTTGTAAACGCATAAATTTATTATGGTCAAATTTTTGTGAAAAAAATGAAAAAAAACTGTATGTTACAAGTGTCGAATATTCGATGCCATAACTTCAGGAGATAAGTCTAATTAAAGATAAAGACTAAGGACATATTTCTAGAACAAAAGTATTTATAAATCGTTGGTTTCCATAAGTATCATGTTAAAAATTGTGTTAAAAATTACCCCTGGTGGGACTCGAACCCACAATCCCCGGCTTAGGAGGCCGATGCCTTATCCATTAGGCCACAGGGGCTCTTGAAGAATGAGATGAAATTAAAATGCTCGTTACGAAATCAATAAAGAAACAATGACTAATATTGAGGGCACGCGAATAGCAGATATTTTAATATTATTGTAAAAGAATTTTAAGAAAGTTAATGTTACTTACATAATTTCTCACTAAACTAATGTCCTAACCCTATTTAATGTGACTACACTACCAATAATAATAAACAGTATTTCGATTTACATGAACAGATTAAAACCAATAAAACGTATAACTTAAGTTTTCATGCTCGCCGTTCATCTAGATAGCGACCTCATAAATGTTTCACGCTCCTCGAGCGAAGGTCTCACTTTGACATAAAAAAAGGTGAATTGCGAGCAAAGGTCATACGAACGTAATCGATGAGAAACGACAGGCAATAATTAGTAACAGGCTTATAAATAACGTTATACAAAAATG
Organism: Papilio gigon; assembly: GCA_027563995.1. Classification (NCBI taxonomy): domain Eukaryota; kingdom Metazoa; phylum Arthropoda; class Insecta; order Lepidoptera; family Papilionidae; genus Papilio; species Papilio gigon. Next base: position 743,275 of record JAODUI010000004.1, read on the forward strand.
ACATAAACAGCTCCGAAGCGAAGCTGACCTATAAATAAAGCGGTCACTTGATGTATTGCCGTTGATATAAATTATGAAAAGGAAGTCGACGCGGCCATAAAACCTTATTTCGTCCGACCGACGACCGAAACATCACCGAGACGAAATTTATAATTCTATATTATATGTACAATTTAATATATAAACTTACGTAGTTCGTTGAATGAAACAATTCGTAAACTCTTTTCTATATTTCCACTTTCTTGTTTTAATTAGAACAGTTTTATACCTTCAGATCTACTATTATATCTATAAAAATAACTCTCTATGAAAATCGGTGTCGGTACCGACTAGTTTCGAGCCCATCGGGATCTCTTCTTCTAACTCAAAAATGTACTGAGACAAAGTCATTTTAATAAGTAGTATAGTGAAATGTCCCACGAAAGTTTTAAAGTTTAACTACAATTTTCGTATGCAGTTATTAATTCTATATACAAAGCATATATTTTTAAAAATGATTTATAAGGTAATCAGATTATTTTATTAATTAGGTAACACAATTTACACTCAATCTTTTTTTAATCATTACAATAAAGAAGAATAGATTGCAAGGTTGTTAAAAATAATTACCTCTTGTAATTGTGAAGTACGAGCATTTCAACGGCAGCCGAATTCTTTCATCAGATAGATAGTGTGCGTCGTTCGTTAAATGTCGGCTCATCAAATTTAATGAGCCCACGATCTGGATGTGTCGGGACTTTATTACGGTCCAAATGGCCCCAGAAGTTGATAAATCGGTCAACTTTTTCAAGACCAGTAACAGGCAAAATTGGCCGGACTACCTCAGGGATCAAACTTGGGACCTGTTAATTTTATTTTATGACATCCTCATGAGAATGATTCCTCATTTTTACTTTTCTTATACAATGCATTCGTTCTGTAATTTTGTATTATTATTTTGATATAATTAAGGTTAAAGTTTCGTTAAAAACTTTTGATTTAAAATTAATTTTGCCAAAAATTCTACCTGGTCTTCATTTGTTACTTATGCTATTTTTTTTGCACGACAAATGTTTATTTGGGTTTTATTTACAGCATATTTCCAAAATAAAAAGATCTTTATAAGGGCTAGAATACTTTTTCGTTGTCGTATTAAAAACGATATATGTTAAGCTTTCTGTTGTCAACCAATATGAGAAGTTTCAATTCGAATTATGTGCAATGAATCATATAAACCATTTGAGGTGAAGGCAATTTTTTCGCGTCATAATATTGCTTGAATATACTTTCTTCATTCGCTCTTTTACATTGAATTTGACTCTACTGTTCAAATTGACCACTGTACATAGACATCCGCAATTGCAGAATTATTCCTACCTAAATCGACAATCGTCGTATCACAATACTAAACTATATCTTGCTAGAGGCTAAATCCACAATCCGATTCTTGATATGTTTATTTCCTTAACTTTTATATTAATCTGATATCTTGCAGCAGTGTTAGAACTGCTAATTAGAGAAACCCTTAACTAGCTAGACTACGCCGCTAGTTGGCTCAATCTAGCAGAGAGTCCAATTATCCGCGACAACAAAAGCATTAATTCGTGGCGCATTCGATGCGCACGCGCGTTCGCGTCGTAAATATGATCGATATCGGCTGCATTATGTTGAGGCCGTGCACCGAACGAGATCACACGCCCGCTGCGCCCGGACACTGATATTATGGCTACTGGATAAGATTTTCTTATTAAATATAATTATTTCGAAGGAATTTTTACGACACAATGTGTCAAGAAACCTAATTTCCAGACTAATCACTCGAGTTTGAGTTGGTTACATGAGGAGAAAACAGGGTAATAGATTTGAACACGAAATGGTCTTTAGATGTCTTCATTTCTATAAAATTCATATCAAAGTCCTAAAGAGTTCGTTAACAAGTGACAAGTGTGTGATACGTGCTTTCTGTCCAGCGTCATGGACAAAAATAATAACTTCAATTTTTCAATTTTTTTCTTAGAAGAGCCACATCCAAAGTTGTTTGCGTCTTCGGCGCTACATTTACGAAACCGCATGCAATATTTTAGTGAACGAAACAAGAAAAAATGCGGCAACTTTATTGGCGTACGCGCAGATAAATTCAGTTACGGGTCCACGTGAGGTAATAACCTTATTTCAACGGCGAGTAACGCGTTCACTGGACGATACTTCGGTGAGACAATGGACGCTTGTTGTGACCCGAAACGTTTTAATGTGCCACCTCGCATCGGATTGAAAAAAAAGTAAAAAAGTGTTGATGAAAATTTGTATACGTGACTTTGTAATGAGTTTTACACGGTAATAATTCAGGCTCATAAGATCCATATATAACGCACATCACATATTGGTACATGAAGAAAAAACTTGCTTAGCAACCATAGACAAGTCATTAAATCCAGTTTAAAAGATTTTCTAATTAAATTTTCATCATTTACTCAAAGAAAGACTGTACCTAGCATGGTTCAAACCTGGTTTCTGCGGTAGATTTAAAAGACGTGTAAATTTCTATAAAGCAACTGTTCATTTCTTTAAAGCTATATTTCAAGTGTCATCTTCAGACTTAACCCGGTACAGTTTCCCGTGTGGGCACATCTTTAGGCCGTACCACATAAAACTGGATCATTTATTAAAGCCAAATGACATATCTGGCCTTTGCGATGATTTATTTGAACATCTGTTTCCAGACTACAGAGGAAGGAGATTGCAAAGATTATATGCCGTACAATTTACAATGCTGAATTATATCAGATCATCATCATCAGCTCAATATACGTCCTCACTGATAGCTCGGAGTCTACCCTACTATAAGGCGTGATTAGACCATAGTCAACCACGCTGGCCTAGATATCTGGTAATTCTGAAACTACCTATGTAATACTTATACGCTAATAATAAAGGATTTTTTTATTGATATTATAAAAATGGTTAAGTAGAGAAAAATTTAAATGTTCTTAATCGAAACCATACTTGCATAATCAAGACTGTTTACATGTCTGAAACTTGTCGATGCTAACACCGCACTGAGCGTATGTAATTCTTAGTCAGAGTCAAGATTACCTTACTAAATTGAATAGTCGTCAATACATTCAGTTGTCCTTTATTAAGGAAGGATAACGTACCAAAGCACCTTGGCTCGAGGAAGTCGTAAGTCGACAAATAGGCAGTTCCTCAAAACTTATGGACATTAAAGAGCACAAATCAATTTTATGTCTCATTTAAAGTCTCCGTCGCAAGCCACAATAAAGACCGCGACCGACCGATGTGCTGCGTTTATAAACGCATCACATAAACCATCCGCTTTATTGTGCTACCAAGAATACATCCGCGTAAAAACAATCAATATAAATTTTTGATCTATCGTTATAAATAATTAAATTTTGACATTCTTCCAACAATTCTTTATTGATAGGCGTATAAAGATAATTGCATTGTCCGAGAGTTATACCATAATTTTTCCAACGACAGGAAGAAAAAAAAGTTATGTTAAATTACTAAAAATAACTTCATAAATGAACCTCTCCGTGATCATTAACTAAATATTTACCAGTGGAACAGGACCTTAACAAAGGAACGATATTACTGGGAAGAATATAAACCAGATGACCTGTAAAACCCTCAAGTTATATAGGTCACACGAGATCAATGGGCAAATATATCCGCGGATAACATTACCCATCAATTAGTCGACAAAACATAGTAAATTAACATCGCATCGATATCTCCGTATGCAAATGTCGTAATTACGGATACAAATGGAGGAATTATTTAGAGCAGTCGTAAAGCAATGCTGTAAATACAGAGCTGCGTACTCCCCAATTAGTCGGATAGCCGGTTTGAGTTACGGTGCTCATGTCACACGAACTGACGCTTTAGAGTTGGCTATTACTATACATAGGGCTATACTATACTTGTAACTTATTGTTTGTTATTTAAATAAAGTAGAATGCAGCGAAATAGATACTGATCAAGAGACGTGAAACAAATATTTTGAAATATCTACTTCTTATCTGAGTGCGGACGACGGGAAGTCGTTGGATGCGGAATGAGGACCGCATACTGTGCAAGTCATTTGGAAAAGGTCTATGTCCAGCGGTGGGCAGACAGAAGCTGATGATGATGATGATTAATATCAAAATGCCACATAACGACAAGTGTCACTTTTTTTGACAAAATGGCGCTAGTGAGCTATTGTTATTTAATTTTACTTAAACTTAACATAACAATTTACTTCATAAAAAAATTTGAAACTCGAAATTAAGTTAAATACGTTCAAAGATTACGAATACTTTAAACGACATTAAACACTCATAGAGTTTCTCCGGCACGTTGTATAGAGCCTTAAGGCAACACCGGTAGCCGAGAGGAGGCGTTACATTAATCTTTGGATTACCACGGCCTTAGATGCACTATCTCCCCAGTCCAGGACTCCCAGTAGCTCGCAAAGAGTAGAAACTGAAATTATTTTTCATTATTCCTACCAGCATCCAGTCTCTCAGAGTTTCATTGCTATTAAGTTAAATTTATAATACGTTAGAATGATCACATAGTCACTAAACTTTACTCAGTTCATGTCATATGTCATTGTAATTATATTTACTATTTCTACTTATGTCAATTTATTATTAATGTGTTCAATAAAATATGAGACAAAAAACGATGCAATTACATTTCAAAATTATAAGCTTCATCAAACACTCCAAAAAACTTAAACTACACTTTATCTATTGGATATTAAATATTTCATCTGTATCATAAACATCACTTTATTTATATGGACTTGACTTAGTGTCCTAAATATTCGTAGTGGGACAGAGGGCGCCACAGTTAAATAAAGAAATAAATAATCTTTGACCTTTATTACAGTACTAATATATGGGACGATTCATCAGAACCGAATAACTGGCGCGTAATAATTCAACCGAGATATTATTGTTCGCCGACTTCCGGCCAGGCTTACACTGCAGCCTTTAAGCTTATTTATTATTTATTATTTATACTAAATTATTAAATAGTTTAAATAAAATAAAGACAGTTCAGACTCTAGGTTTGATGTCATGAAATAATAGTCGATATGGTTACCGATCGCGGTCGTGGTTTCGATTCCCACCATTAACTACTGTCGTGAACCATATCCTAACACACGCTTTTTTAAGCTGACCTGGAAGGCTTGCAATAAATATTAGTAATTTAACATAAATCTACTATTTTGAAAAAAAATATTGACTTAACAAGTTTCACCTGGTACTAGCTCTTACGAATAAGGTTTATTTTGCTTACCCATTTCGATTAATGGTGTGAATATAAAACAAAGTGAGTAATAGTGAATTATTACTTCCCAGTCTCGGCCATTAACAATATTAATTGTTTAACACAAAGTCTATTATTATGTGTGCAGTAATTAATATTGTTCAGAGCTATAATTACAATCAATATGAATGTTCTCACGTTAACTAAGCTAGGCAGAGTTATTAATCTATATTATGACTGGAAGAGCACGAAACTTGGAATTAATAATTTGGATTTAACATTTTTATATATGTATATATATTTTATTTAAATTACTTAACTGTGACACGCGTTAAAAGAACGATATCAACTTTGTGGAAAACAATTTTTGCTCTTATTAATCAGCAGGCGTGACATTTTACTGACGAAATATTTAACAACGTTTTATTTTAAAGTTAACTCTTTTAATTGGGAAAGCGTAATCAAACATAGTACAAAAATAATACTTACCTTTATCTTCTGCATCAACAATACTCCATATACCAAGGTGGTGCGCACTATAAATCAAAGGTGTACGCGTAGGTGGCCGGGGAAGGCAACCAACAATTACCAATTAACCGCTTTATATCTGAGTCAAAATTCAGATACATTTATACACCGCCCGTTAATATGGGTGCACGTCTGGGGGATATGCAAAATTACGTATTCTTGAATCTTAAAAATACAAATCACAGCACATATCAAATTAATAAAAATGAAGCAAAATACTGACACGGGCAATATTTATTTTGAGGTTAGACCAAATCTTTTAAATGACACTTTGACATATTTACTGATAATCAATTATTTTTAACAATGTTTTATGACAACTTTATAACATAAACTAAAGGCATTGTAAGTTCCTTAGTATCTGAAATAAATTAATGAAACATGTATATTTTGCTTATATTACGATCTATAAATAAAGTTTAATTAGTAATACAATTTTTAATATATTTTGGGCACATTTCACTAATTAAATGCATAACATGTAATCGATTATTTGATATATTTCGGTTTAGGATTATGTCATCAGCTTACTTTTGACTAGGCCTGATTCAACCACGCTGGCCCAGAGCGATCTGACTCCTCATATATGTGTGAACATTAGCAGATATGTGTAGTAACATCACGTTTTCCTCCGCCATAAGCAGGCTTATTTAAATATATCTATGAAATTCAAAAATTGAAAAACACTTTGGTACATGATGAGAATCGAATGTGGTCGCTTAACAAATACGCCACTAACGTTTTTAATAAGATTATGCATATGTTTGTATGTAATATGGAAAAATTACATAAAATAAATTGACCAGAAAAATAACAACCCTCGCCATATTGCGGAAAAATATGGAACTAATTTATTTGCGTGCATTAGAAAGTCATGTAATAAAGGAGGCGATTGAAGCGCCCTCAGACTAGGATTCTTATTTCCTTGGTTAAGCTACAATCGTCTATATTCAGACATAAATATTTAACATTTACATAAAAATGAATATGGAACTACAATGTTAGATGATATCTTAATTACTTACTAAATTATATTTACAAATATTTTAATATTAAATTAAAATGTCTAAATAAATATGTAATAAAATTACGTCATAATATCTCAAATATTGTCTACAATAAAACTGGTCTTTGACCAATATTAATATTAATGAGTATTTTTAATAATTACTAGGCCTAGATCTATTATAGGAGAGCTATAAAACATTTCAAATCTTTTAATATATTGATATAATATACTTTGACAAAGTTTAAAAATACTGTCCAAGACGCTTTTTTGAGTTCTCGGTCCTTCGAGCAGGATTAACTTATGCAGATGACAGATCTTTAGTTTTTATTTCTTGCACATAAAACATTTATCGAAAATAATATCGAATTCATAATTTTTTTGTATGATTTTAGGCCATGTAACCTTTACATCATATATGCAAATAAATCGTTCACACTATTTACAACATTACTACAGAGTACACAAATTCAGAACGAAATGCTGAATACAACTTTAACTTAGTTAATATTAGGTCTAAATTTTATTTAAAAAATTAGCTAAATAGTAAGATTAATTCATATCCCACCACCAAAGTTTGGTGTCTTCACGAAGTACGTCGTCAAAGTGCCCTTGCCTTTGACGAAAGTTGGCCCTCTGCACTCGCACGTGTAGCCCACATTCATCAGGACTCTAAAATAAGATAATTGCTTGAAAACATTTGTATAATACAATCTTCCGTATAGGTCAACAGTACGACGTATTATGTAGTTTTTTCTAAGCCTCGGTACGCAATTGCTGACTTAATAGTAGTTGATTGGTAAAGTTAGTTTTAGCTTTCTACAGTGTACGCTAAATTCATACGAGCTGATTTATGCATGGGAAGTAAATAATGAAATAAATAAAAAAAACAGCTCTTCAATGCTTGTATCTACTTATTCTACATTAATGAATCTGTTAGTATTCCGAAATATTACTTGGCTGTGTCCTCCGTGACGTGTATCCTCCCCATAAGGCCGGTGGAGTCCATGCGGGAGGCGACGTTCACGGTGTTGCCCCAGATGTCGTACTGCGGCTTCTGCGCACCCACCACGCCCGCGATCACAGGCCCGTGGTTCAACCCTACACCGGGGACAATAGTTGTATTTATTATTTCTTCCGTCTTATCATACAAGCTATGGTTGCTACCGATAATTTATTATGTTAGAAGTATAACTTGAAAGCGGAAAATGTAGCTTATTAAATTAAACGAAACAAATTAACTTAAACTCTTACCTATTCTAAGCTTGAACCTCTGGAATGATTCCCGGTTTATCTGGTCCAAAATTGTCATCAAAGCTATTGCGAACTCCACTAAAATTGCCACTGTGTGCTCCTCCTTTCTGTTTGCATCCTGTAACATTACGCAAAATGTTTAATACAACACTGTAGAAATATTAATATCTTGCAGTGATGACAGTCATAAAATGATTACCAATTGTTCTTCCTTGCCAGGTCTCAATCCGGACGCAATCATGTAGGTACTTCCAATAGTTTTAATCTTTTCAATGCAACTAAATTTTGGTTTCAACAGCAACTGCAATATGTAATGTCATTTTAATGCATTGCAATTTAAGTATTCTAAGACTAAAAGGCCTTTATTTTTCACACTCCTTTCAGCTTTGTCAGATTAACTACATTACAACAACCCCAATCATATCCTGGAAATTAAATTCTATTAGGAAAATCTAGTAATGGCAAAGATAAATGTAACCTTGTCAAAGTCGCATATGATTTCATTCAGCAGACGCAGACACTCGAGGCCCTGCTTGTTGACGTCTGTCTCGTCGTAGAACTCTTTGTAGTTTGGGATGGAGGCGAACATCACCGCGATGCTCGAGTATCGCTCGTGGTACAAGTCTTCCTGTCAAACAAATGAATAGAAGTCTATTAGTAGTGGATACTTTTTACTTAGCCCGTAAACAATTAATACAAATATATATAATATTAAGAAAGAGTATTGAAGAATAATGAGAAAGATGTCTTATAAATTTCCTACCTCTGATGCAACCGAAGTGAGGAAATGTTCAGCAACGTGCGCCGGTAGAATGTTTTCTAGTAAAATCTAAAAAAAAAATTGTTTATAAATCAATGAATAAACATAATTTAACGTTCGCATATCAATTCATTTAATTCGTTTTCAAAAACTGTTTTACTGCTCACATCCGGAAAAACATGTATTTGTTCCAAGGGGTAAACTTGCTAAAAAAAACTCAAACCTTATTTATTCCTCTCATAGTCTCAACTTCCTCCTGCTCGAACTTGAGTTTATCTTTCCAAAGGAAGTCAGTCCTTGAGGTGAACTCAATCTGCCTATCGAGGATGTGCAGCAAGGCCGCAAGAAATACCAGCACCAGACCTGCCTTGGCAGAGTACGGCAGCATTGAGAACCTGAAAGACGTTATTACAATTTCTTGTTAATCCATTCTAAATGTTATTAAGTTCTTTGATGTTTAGTTATAAAAATATTCCTATTATTAAATATGGGAATTAATTTTTAGTCATTTGTTTATCTTTGCCTTTAATAGTAGGATAACAAGGTCCCAAAGTAGTCCTTCGCTCGCCAAAGGATCATAAGGCATCATCTCTTATCAATCAAAGAATGGTTAGTATTTAAAAATGATGTAATCATTTCGACTTACTCTGTATTTATCTCTCCTTTTTGGTACTGACTGAAGAGCTCAGCGGATGCGAAGAGCGTGATGTGGGAGACGAGGGTGAGGATCATCAGGAACAGCTTGAGCACGAAGCCCACACGCAGGAACACTGATACAGCCGCCAGCGTCAGCACTGAGCTGTAGATAAAACTCTGACAACAAACGAAAAACAATGCGTCAAAATACTTTCAATCCTAATTTCGAACAGTCTTTAAATAATCAGAATTAGTTAGTAGTTACTGATCATCTTGTTACAGATTTGATTGCCCAACATTAATATTTTGTGAATATCTATTTTAACATTTTACGATTTGGGGGCCTTCAAGCGAAGAGTGCATAGGAACTTACTAAACTAGCACATACCATATTTCGACCACTTCACCACTTGGCATCGGGTGGGATCGTGGTCAAGCGTTAGTTTAGAATTCATGTGAAAAATACGTGAAGTTTAATTACGTTCAAAGAAAGGCTACTTTAAACATCTTTTTACCGAAGATACTGATTTGTCACTACAGAGGGCGTTTCCTATTTGTATAATGATATCAGTACAACTAATTAATAAACGAACCGGAGCTGAATCAACGTCGACGAACAGAGGAACGCCAGTGATGTTTTCTGAGCTTGTACTGTTACTTGTGCTCCATACTTCTTCAGGGAATTCTTGCACGAGGAACGTTTGAAACTGTAACGTACAGTTAGTTTTGTTACTTTATTAAGTCATGTTCCTATTAAATAATTACTTAACAAAAAAAAATACTTGAACAAGGCTATTTATGTTTAGTCGATATTGGTATTATTGAACTCTAATTGTTATGTTCAAGTCAACACTTACCAAGTTAATGACGGCGCAGGAACCAATTAAAAGTACAGTCACCAAAAACATTGTGAATCTTATGTAACAATTGTTTGCCACCACCTGAAACGTGAATAAAAATTATTGTTACAAAAATACAAAAACGTTAAGCTTTACTTTTTCACCTACAGTCTCGTGGGCCGGACACTTTCTTGCGTAACAACTTTTATTTACATATTTGTTTCTTCAACGAGTTCCTTGTTGTTTTGTTTTTTCATTCCTTTCACTCTTGGGTTTTCGCGATTGACGCTAATCCCCTTAACATTAACCTTATCAGACATCCGCTTGGATCATCCTTACCCTATCTCGGTTAGTGATGGTCGTGTAAGTATTTTACATATAAAAATACACCAAAGCTATAGTACAAAAACATAAAATTTCAATGGTAATCAACAGCCCCTGTGGCCTAATGGATAAGGCATCGGCCTCCTAAGCCGGGGATTGTGGGTTCGAGGCCCACCAGGGGTATTACCGTAAATTTTTGATTCAATTACCGAAATCACGGTTGTAATTTTTTTTTTACTTTTT
>JAODUI010000004.1:755014-767081 GCA_027563995.1 Papilio gigon
CAGCAGTTGTCATAATCATCAGGTACGTCAGAGAAGGCGGAGCGGCCGTCACACCAAGACAGGTAGAGAAACACCAAGAGAGTCAGCAGGGTAGGTCCGAAGGCAGCGTACATCACTATACTTCTGGAAGGTTTAAAACAAATGTTTATAACTGGAATTTACACCGAGTTGTGGCAGAAAAACCTGTAAGTTTTAAAGAGTCTTAATTTTAAGTTAACACCATATGCCATAACATTGTCAGGTACTGTGTAGGATGATAATGAAAATTTGACGGCGAGATTTATCTCTCAAAGGAAAAAGAACATAGTATTTTTGGTATTTATCTGACAGTCTGACTGATTTGAAACACATCTGTTATATAGTTCATTGATCTGTAACACATTCTTCTCGGATACCAGATTGTTTGTTATCCAATGTGTTACACTTACTTAGGCACAGTCAGTAGCTGTATGAACGCTAGCAGAACAAAGAGCGCAGTTGCACAGGCGATGTTATACTTGAACTGGTCGTCACTCTGGTCGCGGTACTGCCGCTCCTGGTCCCCGCGCGAGAACCACAACGTAGCCCGGCTCATGCCCTCCGAGCTGCTTCCGCACTCGCAACACGTCCGTTGCGGCAGCAAGTTCTGTTCAATCATCGCCAGACTCTGGAAATTTATTAAAAATCATAAGTTCCGGAATAACTGAAAGTGCCAATAGCCTAATGGTTAAGTGTACGGAGTACCGATCGCTAGCGATCGTGGGTTCCAATCCCACCATTTGACAAGTTTTAGTGAAGAAAAAACTGGTATCAATCGTTCAGTTTGAATTAGGATGCCAGTTTTTTTTTTAAATCGTAATTAAAGGAAACATTTACCGATATACCAATATTCTTAGCTAGTGTTGAATCGGTAATGTTCGCAAACGGCTTATCAGCGCCCCAGCATTCCACGTACTTGGTCATCTTGCTGGAAGGACGGGAGCGGGAGGGTACGCCGGGAGTCGCTGAAATTAAAAAAAGTAAAATTATTTCTAACATATTTTTAATGTATTGTAGACTACGAACAATAAAACAAATCAGATGCTTTAACACAATTTGAAACAACTAAATAATGCATGCCGATAATTCGCTTGTATGTTCTCGTTTAATTGATTTTGAAATATTTTTAGTTTCATAGAAAACATAAATTTGTCTCAATTAATAAAATACAGAAGAGAGTAATTTAAGATTTGTTTCTTGAATTATTTTTTTTCTAAGATCGATTTCAATAATGAAATGTACTGAGTAGGAATTTAATTTTTCAGTGGCACGAATCTAATTACGTTTCAAAAATAATGGAGCATTATTAAAAAAGTATGCCAATGGCGTGATATCACAACGAACCACCGAGGGTGCTTTTCCGTTTAATTAAATTAATTACAATGATAATTAATTTTAACAACTGAATGTCACTTGCTTTTTTTAAATGCTGATTAAATTTGTATTCCGAATAGTTTCAATTATTATAAACTTCTTAATGTATGTTTAGAAGAGCGTGACACTGGTGTTGAAACGTATAGTTGTCTTTTTTATACTAATGGAATGAAAGAGATGACTATATGTATTGTCAGAGCAGTGGATTTTTGGAGTTACCATACGACGTTATTGTTTTAAATAATTCGAAGGTCTTATAATTTTTATCAAGTCACCGTTCTATTTTCAAACAACGATCATTATATGTTACATAAAATACCAGTATTTTATTTACTAGCCTTTTATTGATTTACTTAAATGGTATATTTTCTTTGAAAACAAATACAATATCAATTAGCATGTGAAATAAAATTCAGTCATAAGTAATTCTGAAGTGCCAAATGATCGCGTTTGTGCTGAACATCCCATGCTAATACTAAGTTAGTCATTTGTCAAATCGCACAAGTCATGACAAAAGTGCCACGTAAAGTGTCATGTCATGCAACATGTAATTCAAGGTAAATTATATTAACTAGTGGTCGCGCTTTGGTCCTAATTTGACTACAGTTCATGGTCAGATGATAAAAAATGTATTCACTTCTTCAAATTAACTTTAATTGTAAAATATCACTTTCATACGTTCACGCTTTTTCTAAAAAAAGGGTACAAAGTGATGACGTTTTAATAAGTATTCCTATTATATTGATAATTGGTTTGTTATACATGTTTGTATGCATATATTGCAGGATATATGAGTGATTAAAAAACATACAAATGTTTCACAAAAGAGGACGAGGTACAATCATTTGTATAATAAAACTAACTCGGTGATTCCATTGACATTGTACTTATCATCCTAAGGAATAACGTCGGTCTCGTCACTTCCAGTTCTTGGTGCAAATCTACCTCGCTGTCTGGGCAATAAAGTCAATTTAAAAATAAATTTTAATCATATCAAATTAGCTCTATTACTAACAGAACATAAATTAAAATCAACAGCTATATCAAAAGCTTAGCCTTGTCTAGACGCTCTGGCTGGCATGGACAAGTTAATAAATGTAGCTTTAATTTTACTCTTTGTAAATAAACCTGTAGCAAATTGTATTTTGATTAGAGTAACATCACATTGTAGACACTTGATTCACTTAAACAGAGTTTCCTACTTGAAGCTTCTACAACTGAATTAAATAACGATAGGATATTGTTTACAGATTACAAAGTTATCCTCTTTGTAGTAAGGTCTAACTCAAAAACGTTACTTTTAGTTTTCTTTGATATTAATTACTCGTTGAATATGTCCAACATTTTTCTGAATTAAATACTCATCAAAGCAGAACGTCCAATGCAGCTTATGACTTAGAAGTCATTTTTCCAAGAACCCTTGTACTCAGAACTTTAGTGTTATCTCACCTGTGCCCATTATAGGACTGATGGCTCCAATGATGGACCCACTCCGACTCTTTGGTTTGGCACTGCCTACCCCTCCGTTGCTGACCCCGTCCCCTGTGTTTGTAGTGTTATTGTTTTCAAACGCCACTGTACGTGGTCCTTCCACTTTGACGGATGCTCTACGGTTGATTTCTGAAAAATTAAAAACTCACTTATGCAAATATCTTTATTTTTTGTTCCGAAACAAAGTAAACCATGAAATAACTAGTATTCACTTCATATGTAAGCTTATTTTTGTCTTACCTCCAGGATACCGTAGAGACTCAGATCTGAGTACTTTAGTCTCCTGCTCCACAAAGCTGTGCTGTGAGGGCGCTGGACTGATGTTGTCCCTTGGCTTGGTCGGTGAAACGTCCTGATACAGCGAGGAGACGACGCTCGCTTTGCGGTCAACTGTACACACTGACAGTCGGCCATTCTCTGCTATGCCTGATGGTTTCTGGATTTAAGCGAATAGGTAAATTATAACTGAGAAAATCCCATAACGGAAGACCAAGTTTTCTTGGACGCGATAATTATTATGGTCAATAATTAGAACGATGGAAGAGTTGAATTAATAAAGGTATTTGATTAAATCTTATAATAAATAGAAATGGGGTTTTACAAATTGACCCAAATTTAAAGTTAGTTTTCAATTTAATTGAAGAAGCAGATTTTTAAGAGTTCAAACCTCAGATATAAAAGAGAAAAATGTTGTGACATAGAACATAGAAACTGTTGTATAATTTTGTTTGACTCAAGCGAAAATCCCTCAAATGTGAAATCGTAAATTGAACCAACTTAAAGTACGAAGTAAGATTAATCTCATTATCACAAACTCATGTAAACAAAACTTTCATGTAACTCCGAATGTTAGAAGTAATTTACAAATTGCTGTGTAAAAACTTTCCCTTTCAAGAACATCCAAGAAACATTAGAAGACCGAATGGACAGTTTCGAACTAATTTATTATAAGATTGATGGAAATGGTGTACCGAAACATCATAGTATCCCAACAAATTGGATTAAAATGGCAACAGCTTCCGACGTTGTCGCCACAATAACATCAAGTTGTCGCCAGTCGGACGCAACTCGGAGACAAATTGCTCTGAATAATCCTCAGCTTGCGGACCCTAATTTAATTTTAAGATCAAAATGGCGGACTATCTCCGTTTGTGTTGAGTGCCGCTGACATTTCGACGAGACGAGATCGAGACGATAAATAAAATATTAATGAAGAAAGGACGCTTAAATCTTTTTACGTTTTTCAATCAAGATTTTTCATTTCCGATTATAGAACCGTCTTAATTGTTGTGAGTGATTCAATTTCAATTAGAGCTAGAGAAGTCGTTTAACGATGGATAAAAAACTTTTCTCGATTTACGAGATGACGAGAGAATTTTAAACGATTCAATTTAACCCAGACGTCAAATATACAACCGTTTTAATTTTTCGCATTTTGTAAATTTTGACCCTTCGTTGACCGGTATGTAATGGAAAATCGAATAAATAGCTAGGACAAATAAAAAAGGATTTGAAATGTCGACATTAAGAATTATAGAGTCGTACGTCTATAAATGTCTTCTCCGATACCTGCAGACAACATTAAATCCGCACTTCCGTCTCTATTAACCTCAGCGCTTTCATTTAAACGCGGCAATCGACGTCGGAGATTTTTTTCTTTTCTTCGCTGTATTCTTAATTAAGATTCTCCCCTTGTACTTTGAACTTGGTGGAATTTTTTACACTTATTTATTGTAACTTCCCATACCTTAAAAATATAAGCTAGTTTTTTTTTTAAATCGTATGACATAAGCAACATGCGTGATACAGAATTTATACTGATACTGGGGTAAAGGATTTTGAGGTTAGAAATAGGAGCTGAGCTAGAAAATTTTAATTTCTTGTTATTCAACTACTTTTAATACGATAGTGAACTTTCTCAAGTATTAACGAGTATATGAGGATTAATCAATAAGATGACGTTAATGATGATTCTCGCAAGTGCTATAATTCCCACTAGTAGTGATTCATCTTCCTCTAACGATATTTCACATCGCGCTAAAAGCACCAGCTCTCAGGAAACCATCAATCATGTGACAAAGTTAAGCTTGTCTTTGTGTCACTTCAGATATGTCTATCGAAGATTCCATAGTATGTACTGCAATTCGGAAACGGATTACACGAGAAAGAGACCTACAATGCACATTTCTCTTTCAGAATTAGTTACATTTCTAAAACACACAAATCTAAATTGCTTTAATACAAATAAACCGTAACTTGTAATGTTTTATTTATAAAAAAAAAAAGATTCTCGAGAGAGTTTCAAGATAGCCACGGTAAAGTTTTAATTAGAGACCGCAAAAAATTGTTAAAGTTAAAAGTTCCTTTGCGATCTACTTGAGAAAGTAAGGTAGAAACGGATTCGTCTCGTTAAGAATTCTGTTGGGCGGTTCGAAAATGTAAGACGTATTTGAGTTTTTATTAAGACATACGACAGAGAATTGACACATTGACTAACTTGTTAGAATTTTTTAGACTTCACATGTTTCTCATCTAAATAAATATTGACTTACTTATTCTATATTACAGATAAATTATCTGACTGACGATGGAATCATAAGATTCGACAATCTCGAAAATTCCAGGAACGACATAAATATCACTCCGATAAAGATGCTAGTAAATGCCCAAATTTATCATGCAAATTGCTTTCTGCTGTACGCTACATTCGTTCGTCCGCTTAACATGATAATACGGATTCCAATGTTTGTTGTATCAGCATCATCTAAAATTAAGTTCCTATATGTACGAATGATGTGACTTATATATGTAGAAGGTATGTAAAACGGATGTGATTAGTGATGCCTTACTCTGGGAGGTACAATGAGGTAGGTCTCCACTTTGTGGTCGGCGAGGTACCCCTCCCGCGACGCACCCTCCCCCGGCTCCACTTCAAATCTACCTCCCAACTGCAGCATCGTCGATTTCGTAATGTGCACACGCCTGAAAATAACACATAGCTCAATGTTTCAAAACATTGCGAGGGCTCAATGTTTAGGTTACAAAAAAATTCAGAAACGTTTGTTATTTCCTCTCACCCTGCAATCCCTCCGGACTCCATGTGGTTAGCGAGCGTGACGTCATCGCTCCACACATCGAACTGCCACTTCCTGAGGCCCAGCACGCCGCACAGCACGTTGCCCGTGTGTATCCCGATGCGCATGTCTACATTGAAACCGGTTGCCTCGCGGACGAAACTAGACAGAACAACACTTACTTATAAACAAAATTTCTTTCCAATCAATCATTCCTTGCAGATCCAAAACAAGATGGAAAGGTCGAGTCAAACAAAGAAGAAGAGGCGGAGGAGAGTAGAAAACATTATCAGATGAACTGATCTTAGTACCAAACAGAATACAAACTAGGAAGACAGAGAGATGTACAACTTGTGCCAACCGTATTGCGTCAATCATCTGCAGGCCCATGTTGACGCAGTTGTAGGCGTGGTTGGGCCTGGACACCGGCAGCCCGGACACGCAGTAGTAGCAGTCGCCGAGGATCTTGATGCGCATGCACTGGTTCTCCTTTGAAGTACATATACATGAGTATATTTAAGTATACAATAAGCAATATAGCTAGTAATTGTAAAACCTTACTCTTAGTCGTCTGAATTAGTTGTAATGAACATTGGAGTGTACACAGAAATAGTGCTAACCTTCAGCAGAAACTAAAGAATCACGGAAAGATTATAAAGCAGTTGCGTTATAACTGACTAACAAATTTCTTTTGTTTTTAATTACTACATTACCATTGCCATTCAGATCGAGTCAAGCTATTGGTATTTAGAAACAAAAGCCGACTTGATAGAATTTTATTTCTGAAAATGTAGTCATTTGAGCGAAAGCTCTACTATTATGGAACATTAATTAAACTGCAGTTAAATATGACACGTTAATAATACATAACATGATAATTTAAAGTTCACGTGCATTCGGATACAAATTCTGTTTGTTCAAAGCTAATTAATAACGCGCTGACATTTTGTGACGAGTTGTTTTCGGGGCGTTAATTAAAATAATTATTCCGACGCTTGTTTTTAATTAATGAAAATATCAAACGTATAAAAAGGAAAATATTAATGTCGGGAAATGTGACAGAAAGTTCGTACGTGAAATAATAACCACTTTTAAACACTTAAAAGTCGATTTCTCTAACGCATACTTGACAAAGATGGTGCATGAAAAGGCACTCTATTAATTGAGTCTCCTTTCCGACCAGCCTTACTAAAGAGTGCATTAGTTGTATTTGCCAGCTTTTGTTTACTCTTGTAAACTGTAATCATCGACATTGTTAGAATCATAGTCAGCTAGGAATATTTCTACTTGACATTATGATTTAGGAATGAATAACAGTTCGGTCAGAGTGGGTTAAAGAACAAAGAGTTAATGATAATAATAGGTTAGGTTAAGTTTAGGAATAGATTTTATTTCCAAAAAACAATATTGTCGCGTACATGAGGATACTTTTTTTAAATTTTCAATAACAATATTATAATTTGATAGTAGCCGAAGGTTTATGGAGAGGAGAGAAATTGTGTTTCTATTTTAGTGAACTAAACCAGACCTCAAATATTTAAACAAGCTTCGGCTCCTAGAAGGCTTAACCAGTGTTAACACAACTCTCGTGATAACTGCCCCGAGCACGTCGCGTGTGTGGGACAATCACTTGTAAATTTTGATCGCAGTTCTTGTGAAAATTTTGTTTATTAGTTGGAGCGGTTCCTTGTTCAATATTCAATTGTTTTCGGGTTCATATTTCTATATGTGTAAATTTTAACAACAAAAATTTGGTTACCAATTTAACTTTTAACCTAAACCCTTATAAATTAAATCGTGTTTACGAATCTATTTATACTATCTATTTTTTTTACCATCAAAAGCAATAAAACAAATATATTAATGCCTAATATTAAAGTATTTCAAAGCATTTTGCGAACGCTAAAAGAAATAACATCCGGGTGTTTGTATAAATTACGATAAAGTAGAACCCTTAAAATATTCGAAAACATTGTTTATTTACGAATATTTATTGAGAGAGTGGTTTTAAATATTGAGAGGCGCGAAATAAATAATCTTAAAAAATACGTCTGTCTCAATGATTACCATATCAAAATAAAAGGAAGGAAAGATTTGCTTTTTGAAATCGGTGCAGAACAGAGATGGGATCATTGAGATGCCGGCCAATATCCAGTAATGATAAGCCATTAATAGAAAAGGTTATAGACTTGAAATATTTACCTACGTAATCCGAACGTAAACCAATCATAAGAAAATCATTTAGGAAAACACAATTTCTTGTTAAAATGTTGCTTAAAATCTTAACCGATTAACTTTAAACATCATTACAATAACTAAGCTCTTGTTATTGTTGTGAATACCGCATAAAACATTTCGTATTCCCTTAGTTTGAGCCTAAACAAACTGGAACTTTAACAAAAGCCCAATAGCTCGCTGTTGTGAGTTGTTCTGGACGAAACTAAAATAAATAACAATCGTTGTACGTTACGGCATTAAAGTTTTAATATATTCGTTCTGCATTGTCTATTCACAATTTACCGTTGGACCTGTCTAACAAATTTAGCCGCAATGTTCTAATTCGAAGGATAAGCTACATTTTGCAGTTTTATTTTTAACAGGCGCAAAAATAAATCCGAGCTTAGTCATACCTGGGCGATCTGATCGAATCTTCCGAATAGCTCGTTGAGTGTCTTGACCAGATCCGAGGCGCTGAGTCGTTCTGACAGCGGCGTAAAATTAACAATATCCGCGTAAAGAATGCTGACGTTGTTGTGCCGCTGCACGTGCATTTCGTGGAAGCGTGTCTGCTTCGATGTATCGGCGCACGCGTCCGCCATCTTCAACATTATCGATCTCTTCACCTGAAAACAAAGAGTCAGTTCGTAATTTGTAAAATTCAAAACATCCCTAAACAGTTTGTACAAACAGGTCGTGAGGTAATGAACTAAATTGGACGTAAGAGTGGCAAATAGTTAAAAATAGAGATTTGCTGTTTTTATTCCGCAGGCGTCAGAAATTTTTTAACTCTGTAAAATGCATTAAGCCATTAAAAAGATTGTGTTTTATTTTATATAATAAAATCATTTTCAAATTAATAATTAACAAAAAAATTCGTAAAAATAGCACAAATTTCGAGATCATAAGCCTATCTTCAAAGGTATAATTAAAATTTCAACAAATCATTAGACAGTGAGATGAGCTTTATTATATCTATAGTAAACATACAAAAGACTCCAAACACAAGAAAACAGAGCGAATACCGTCAAGGGAATAGAAAAAAATGAGAGTCAGTTTTTTTTCATTTACTTCTACGTTTTTAACTGGTATTTTTTTAATCTCACAGACCTAAATTTTGAAATACATAAAGCCAAGTAATTTTGACTATATAAAGTAACTTTAATTAATGCTACACTCAGATTTGGTTAATAATGCTTAAATAATCCCTTATTGTAAATTTACTTAAAGTAGGCTACGGATTTTCGATTAGGTAGTCGAGAGTTTTTATCCCGCTATTGGACTATTGTCGTAAATCACATCCTAGCACAAGCCTAGAGCTTAATGGCACAAGAAATATAAGTAAATTAATAAAAATCTGCTCACATTTAATTTTTTTTTTATAAATATTTTAATTTAAAGTAAAAAAAGATTCAATTTAAATGAATTCGACTATATTTTGGCCAGATCCACATTTCATATAAACCATGCCACAAGGTGAACACGTTTCATTGAGGTTATCGTATCAAATTATCCTGTTACACAAAATATTCAATTGTATTACTGTAATTAGCAAGAACTGTTATCATTTCACTGAACTACATTAATTTAAAAAAAAAACGTTCAATAAGTGACATGATTTCATATAAAAATAATATTCGTCGATATGAATAATGGAATTCCCAACAAATCATTATAATTACTCGAAACTTTTTCCACATTTCCTTTATTACATGGAAACTGATTTGACAGTTTAAATATTATTTTTTAATTCTAATCGGGTGTTTTAGACCATTAATATTAATCTACAAATCTATAAAAGTACGGAAATGCTAACATAAAAATATTATGACTGATTGGTGGCAGATTTAAGCGACGCGCCAACCTTAAACGGCCTCTACTATAAAGGGTCACTTAGTAAAACCGAATAAATGTGTTTTAACCGTTCTTTTTTTAGCAATTCAAGTCAAAATATAAACACATTCTTGCATATATTCACCGTAAAATACGACTGCAGTAATTGTATTAATATACACCAGAGGTCGATCGTTGTTCGAAATTCAAACGTAATTCCCAATTAGTTTTTTTTTAATGAAAACTATCTTTTTGTACTTCGTTTTAATTTACTTTATCTATATCCAACTTAACTTTAATTAGTTCGCGCAAATTCCTTAAAAAAGGTTACTAAGTTTAAGCTTGACAATATGTTTTCTACATTTGGAAAACTCGCCTTCAAAAGGTCTCTGTAACGCTACTCTTGGCAACCTTATCCCGTTCTCATCTCATTCCTTATTACAACGAATAAATTCGAATTTCAAATTACGTTAGCCGCCACGGTGCGTCAGAGACGAATGTTTATCATTCTCTCCGCGGTCAACGGATGTGCGTACGATTCACATTACATTTTAGTTGAGTGCGCACGTGACATGCGACTTGTAGCCAGACAGACAGCGTGTAACCGGGTCGGTGCCGCACCACCGGCCTTTATATGGACAAACTGATACAACATTCAATTAATCAATTAAATGTAAAATAACTCTCACTTAATCATATAAAAATACAATAAAATCAAAAAGCAATATGGACTTCTCGAAACGTAAATCACCGACAGGCTTTGTAGAGAATAACTTCTTTAAAATAATTGTATAGTATATGAGGTCGACTCGTGAATATTACTTTGTCAGCGACAACTTATAAACGTAATGTAACACTGCAAAAATATTCATCCAACAGATATTGCCCCTGTCATTTTTTTAAAACATTAACTTTAATTTTTAAACAACAAATTACCTTTTTAATAATAATTCAATTCACCATACAATTTAAACATATACCTATATACAATATTTTATATAATTGTAACGTAATGAAAAAGTTCGAGGTAGTAAATCCTATTATTTTTTTTATTATCATATACATTAAACAATACACATGAAATTAATAAACTAATTGAAATAAATTATTGTGAACTTACACGAAATAAATGTTTACGTAATGAACTTTGCCAAATAAATTATTTGTGATTGTTAATGATTACCTAATTACGTAATGAGAGGTCGTAAGAGCAAGAAGGTCATTTTACATTACTTAAACTGTAAACAAACTTTAGACCTTTGAACTTATTTAGATATAGTGTAATAATTTAAAACAATGTGTTAACATTTTTCATGTTCTTATAAAGCTTTGCCAGTGACTTCGTTCGCGCGGATTATAAAGAAAAGGACAGCAGTATCAGAAAAACAACAAAAGTCATCAACATAGAAGAACGTGAGCCTATGATCTACGCCAGGCTTAAATCATATCTCTGTGTAGAATTAAATCTATATCCGTTTAGCTGCTTTGATCCTACCAACGACCATCAATACATGTAAACTTTCGTATTTATGTAAAAAAAATAAACTAACTATTTTTTTTTAAGTTTTATCAACTTAGGTCATCGACAGATTTTTGAACTCAATGCACAGAGTGTAATTATCTCGAAATTATGAAATAGTGCAAATATATTCAAGTACGTGTGACCTCTACATGTGGACGTAATAAAGGCTTCGTTTCGGTGTAAACTATCGTTGGAATCGTTATACCCGATAAAGGCGTAGATAAGGCGTAATGGCTTACGATGTAATATCGATGACCGGGTTATCGTTGTTCCAAAGTGGTATCGTACGATGTTATAAACACTGTCGTATGTTTGACAACATTGGAAGTTACAATATCAGACACATCCGTGGATGTTTTCTTCAATAGAAGATAAAGACTGAATGAGCATATTGTAATTTCTTTTTTTGTTTAAATAAAGCTATCGATCGGCCCTTTTACTTTATTCCTACGCATACTTCTTCGTGATGCAACCTGCACATATCGGTGAAGAAATTCAAAGATATGTGTGAAGTCAACCAACACGCACTGGGCCAGCG
>JAODUI010000004.1:768040-784970 GCA_027563995.1 Papilio gigon
TATGGCCTAGTCACCCCTAATAATAGGGTAGGCTCTGAGCCCCTTGGTGGGGACGTATAATGAGCTGATGATGATGATGATGATGATACGTCTAAATTCAAATCATTATAAGATACGAGCGGGCCGATCACGATATCATTGACGTCCATGGACATTCGAAGTATTAGATTAACCCCACACGCGTTGCTGGCCTTTGAGAAAGAGGTACGTTCGCTTCTTGAAGGACACTAAGTCGTACTTTGGAAATACTATCAAAGACAGACCATTATACAACACAGCTTCTTGTCAATATAATTTCAAGGCTTCCTTATTATTTCAAAATCGGAAACATTGACTCGTACCAAGCAAAGTACAAAGCAAAGCAATTGCATTTCAATGCTTGGAAAGCCCGCAATGACACAATACAAAAATGTCTCCTTACTTAGCGACGAAGAAAACGTGAGGGAATACCAAAGAAGACAAAAGAATTTTGCATAACAGGTAAATCTAGACAAGCAATAAACAAATACTCTACGTTACTTATTACAAGTATTTACGTTAGTAAATTAAAATAAAACACCATGATATTTGGAGAATTTATTCTTCGGCAGACCAGTCAGTATTGAGACCTTATAAAATATTAAAAACAAGAAAAGACCTTGACGCGATGACGTCATTTATCGCGTCCTGTTTAACAAATAACATAATTAATGTGGCAAAATGAATTTGCTCTTGGAACGCTTATCTGAAACTCGACGAAAACACCGACGAGTGAACATGTTCCGAACAAAACGCCGGAGATTAGTAAAAGATGAAACACATACCAGGCCAAGAATTTAGACAAATTATTTCGTGTCCGAATTGTGGTCATATCACAAATATTCTAAAACGTGCCCTTGATTAATATTATTTTCTACGAACAGTAGCGCAAGTGAAATTAAAAGTGTCAAGTCAAAATAGTTATTAAATCACATAGATATGACATAAAATTAAAACAGTATCAAGAATAATGAATCACTTAGGATGATAGTGACGGCAATTGTCAACATCCATGCGCACGTGCCAAGAGAAATTGTCACCAGTTGTCACGGCCCCTTGACAGCACTCAACAACATGTCCACAACACTTATGAATAATGATGAAAAACTACAATGATAAAACTTTACTAAATCGATATAATTACAGTAACTTTGATTATTTCCTAGTTATCTGCTCGACGTAGCGTGGGTAGAGTTCCAACAAGATGGATGATCTCTTCAAGGTTCCGAGAGTAATCTGGATGAGAGTATCGTGTACCAATCATCGCGGTGGTCTTTGGTCGAGGCCTACGCCCAACAGGGGGTAATATATGGGTAGGATGATGATTATGATGTTGATGACGATCCATTTACTTGACCCAGTTATCTTACATTTAACCAGATAAGAAGAGAAACTGGGTTATCAGATCGAGGGTGATATCGATTTAGATTTAGAAGATACGATAACATTGTATTTCCTCAATAAAGTGCTATCAGTGAATCTAATCGGATCTTAAAGCCTGAATAATATTTCTAAAAGTAGGCTATCGCGGATTATCGGCTGATCATAAAAATCAATAAAAACAAAGCAATAAACAATTACAATGTGTTATAAAGTGAAATTAGTTTTAAATAGGGATTACTAAAACACAATTTAACACACAACCAAGAGAGTTCCACCAAGGTACATCTGCTCGTTATTGGATCTAAGTAAGTAAGCGGTTGATCTCCTGCAAATCTTTCGTCTTATTAAAGTAATGTCCCGGGAAATTAAGAGCAGGAACAATCTTTATATACTACTTGGATATAAGTGATCACCTTTAAAACAAAAATGTTGCCATTCGGATGACTTTACCGCAAGAGTTCAAGATTTCATCGGAGGCGTTTTAAATGCCATAGTAATGTTTAATTAAAGCATTAAATGATTCATTCATATAGTTAGGCTGATTTGCGTCATTACATCTTTTATATTTTTAAATTTATAAATATTCATTTACGACTAATCTCATAAATCTACAGATTTTGCAAAGATCAAGTAGAACGGCAATAAAATAAAATACGAGATAAACAAGCATTCATTGTAATTGAACAGAATTTTTTAAAATTTATCCTACTGCTATTATAAATGCCAAAGTTTGGATGGATGTTTGGTAACAGGTAACTCCAAAACGGCTTCTTGAATCTGGATTAAATTTGATCTGAACGTTGAACGGTCTGGAAGAACACAGAAGCACGCACATAGCATAGATTCATTCGAATTAAAAGTATCTTTCGACAAAATCTCCGTTCGCGAGGAATTTAAAAAAAAACAATTTGTAATCAATGCGCTTTTTAGTATTGATTATATCCCTATGCTAAATTCCAACCTGAACCCTTAGGTCGTTCTGGAGTTATATGATGACACGAATTCGCTCAAACTTTCGCATTTATAAGATGTCATCTATACCTGGAATAGAGCCTAGATTATAGTTGTTTTATTAAAAGGCTCTTATAATTTTTCAAAGTTTCGCCAATTAGCTACTTATTTATCTCTTAATACATCCTTGAAGATTATTATAATGGACTTTATTTTTATATTTTTCAACAACTCAATTAAACAAAGCTGATTTAATTTTTTTTTAATTTTTACCTATTTCTAAATTTATTAATTCTGGTTTCCATTTGTTAGAACTTGCTTTTAATACAAATATACAGACTTTATGGGTAGAACTCCCGCAAGATAGGCCGATGATCTGGTCAAGTTTGCTGGAGTATCTTAGATGAGAGCGGCTAAGAACCAATCGTCGCGGCGATCTTCGGGGGAGGTCTACGCTTAGCAGTGGACGACATGTGGCTGATATGATGATGATACAACAACAAATCCCATTAACATTATAAATGCGAACGTTCACTTTAAGTAGATGGATATTTATTATAACGTATGTCCCGACCAGTTGAACCGGAGTAGAAAAACATTTAAAAAGACACATAGACTGAGTTATAGATAATTTTTTTTTTTATCACCGCGCAGAACAAATCAAGGGCATCTCGTATAAACAATAGTATATAAAAACAAAAAAATAAATAAATTGATATCTCCAAAGTCTTGTTTAAGTAATGTTTCTGTTCGTGAGTTCAAATTGAGTATCAACGAAGTGGTTAATTTTAGTCCGACTAATTTAGAATTAACTGGAACAGTAACTGAAATAAAATACAGTTGAAGCTTTAACAGTTGATTTGGTAGATGGGAAAGAGCTTTAAAACATATCTGTGTATGCTCCGCATGGATATGTTTCGGAACAGGAACTAATAACGAGAACTATTGGTGCACCCGGAAAGACAATTATCAAACAATACGATAACACAGAGGGCGCGGAAGTAACGGAGATTGTATAATGTTATTCCTCCCATCATTTTTCCTTATCGTGACGTAATTTTTTATAGTGTGTCATTTGTAGGTCGGACCGTTTTGAAGACGTCACGTCGTTGTGATTTAAGTTGGAGTCATAATTACTTAAACGTCATGTATTTCTTAAGATTGTGTACTGATTCTTTTTGTTGCTATGTTATTCATTATTGCTATGTCTTTCCTTCATCACAACCTTGCCTTATACAGGTCACAGTATTTACGACAGTTACATACATCTCTATCAGCTGTTAAATCTGAACTCACAGCCTAACGCATATCCTCTTTCATACAATCCAACCATACTTTTTTGTTCCGCTTTCTTTTCTAGTTTCCTCATAATACGCCACGAAGTTGGTATTCTAATTTATTTTTTAAATTAAGTATAAACAAATCAATGCAAACACGAATGTATTTACTTGAAAAAAATTTCACCTCCAACTCGCATTGTATGAAGTAACTAATTAAACTAATGTTAACATCTATTTATCTAAAGTACAAGTATTTTTTTAAGTAAATAGCAAAAATTCATTAAAAATTCGTAAGATAAATAACAAAGATAAAGCACAACACTCCCCCCTTCGAAATCCATATGTGAATCATCACTTTGAAACCGTTGTATGGAGCAAGCGAGTTCTTTATGCATTGTGGTCAGATACGTCGAACGCGTTGACTCGTGCGCACGTACGCAAGTAGCGGGCCTAGGTAGCGCCTTGCGACACTCCAGTTACAGTTGTGTTTACGCCATGCCTCTAAGTGTGTGTTCGTGATATAAGGTCATTTGTGTTACCTTTAAGTTTGTTGTGCTAACATTTTTGTGATTCTAGTAGATTCTGTGTAATTAGTAAGATGTTTCCTAGAATTCAAGGACTGGTGAGTATTATATTTTTCGAATAATAATTGTGAATAACTTATAGCTTACTTCCTGCTTCATTAAAATATAATAATGCGTATACATTTTGAGTTATAAACAAGCTTTCATTGCCTTGTTTCTGTTCGTACAAGGTTAGGTTTAATAGTAAAAACAATTACCACAACCTTAGTCCAACCAGCCATAGTAGAGACAAGAATAACTTAAGTTTTTGACAAGAATAACGAAAGTTTACGGTACCGAAAAACTCAGATCTTAAATCTTAATGTACACACAGAGTCATTAATTAGGAGATCTTTAATAAATATTAAGTGTCAACTATCTAAACTAAGGACTGTCTAAGATACCATTAAAAGACGACGTAAAAGTCCCACGCTGATATGGTATGACAGATGGTTTTTCTCTTGTAGTTAATCTAAAGATTCAAAATGTTTTTAAAATGCCATCAAGATAAAGATACTGTTCTATTTAATTCTATGTAATTTCATTATCAAACAGTTGTGACGCTCAGAGCACGTCCTGCCAACGCATTATCACCACATGTTTGAGATCTTCTATTGTTTTAAAGGTATTCGGTTAAATGCCACGACACCGCGACGTTCGTGAGCCATGCGGTTTATTACAATAATTAATTATGCTGTTTATCTATTTGTTTACATATAGAATTGACGATGAGAGTTATGTAGACTGATATACGTTGTTTCCAAGTAATAATTATTGAGGAAATAGCTGACAAGATATTTTTTCGATTTTAAATTAATCTTAAAAACAATCCTAAGGTTTTGTAATGTGCGATAGACAACTGTATAGTGTATTGGTGGATCGCGAATCGAGATTAGACATAAAAACTCCGAGTTTCTGGAACAGAAAAAATTGTAACATTCTTTTACAACTTTATCAACTGTACAGTAATAAGTTGAACTCTAAAGGATTTCATAACAAAAAAACAATGACTTACAGTAGATTTTCTATCCCTTTCTATTGAAATACAGTTTTATCATAGAATGATCCCTTAGGTCTTTCTAGGAATTATATAAAAGTATTACAAAGACGTTAAGATTGGTTCTTTATAATATGCTGAAGGTACATCGGTCTACTCGAAGTATGAAAAGATAGAAGAAGCATTTTACATTCAAACTACCTGGAATGCTATTTAGGGTATTGTGTTTTTCCACACGAGACAAATACGAAGTTAGTTTTTGTTTCTCACCCACTTCAATTTTTTTTGTTAATTTCCGACGAAGTGTTGTCGGTTTTGTTTATAGCTTTTTTTTTTGCTTTAAGAAACTCGATGTTGGTTTTTCTTGATAAAGAGCAAAAAGTTATCAATTTAATATGGAATTAAAAATTATTTTTCATTTATTAAAAATGTGTTAATTTTGAAACAATGTGTTGATTTTGGATTTGACACAATTTTTTGGTTCATCATCGTGATGTTAATAAATTATTGTTTTTAAAGTGATCCAAACGTTCGTTCAATCCCTTCTCGTAAAAAAAATGTCACAATGTAACTCCAGAACAGGTGATCGAACCTCGATGACATTAGGAACAGAGATAAATCAGTCTATAGTGGTGCATAGACTGTTTAGTTTTTATATACCTTGTTAACAAAATCGCAGGCGACAGCAAGTTTTGCTATTATTTTACTGTACACAGGTAATTATTGTTCCGTTTTGATGTCAGATTCACGTTGTTATTTGCTGATTAATTACTACTTTACGGTTATCATTGCAATAAGCAATTTGCATATTGAGTATTTACATTGATAATACTAGATGTATATTTAATCTACATTTATAGTGTTTCGTTTTTTTTTATTATTAAAAAATATATGTGATATGCGGGCATCGTTACACGTACAAAATCGTTAATCGAGTTCTCATAACGCTCATCGGAATATTATATACTCTACAATTTGTTTCCTAGAACGCAATGCGTCAAACACAATTCGGCGAATTAAGGTCTTTGCATAAAACAGGGAATCCTGTGTGAATCACCGGCACTTCTAACTATGGGGGCGTTCAGGATTTAGAATACTTCGAGTTTTTTTTACGTCACTTGCAGCAAATTGTCATCTCTTTTGTACTATTACTACGAGTAATTCTACGCCATTTAAGTCCTGGGTTTTTTTTATGTTTTCATGTTATTTTTAAATCTGAACAGTTTTTTGATACTTTACTAATATTTCTTTTGCCACTCCAACTAAGCTCTAGGTTGTGCTAGGATATCGTTAACGACAATAGTCGAATAATATTCGAACTCACGACCATGTGATTATAAATCTGTACCTTCAACCATTAGGCTATTGGTGTTTATTCTGTATTAGGTTCACTAAAATCGAACCCAGCGTCATTAGGTTGGAATTTGGATAGTGCACAAAAATGTTGTAAAAAATAGCTCGCTTACGACTTAGTTTTTTTTTTAACAAGTCTATTTTTTGTAACCTTTACCTAGTCCATATTCTTGATGATTTTGAACGATTATTTGTTTAACATTAGTTTTAATTACGTTAATATGTAGATTATAAATTGCGCGATAAATTACGTTTAGAGAAAAACCTCTTTATAGGAAATCTATTTCAATGAACACATTCTCTAAATTAATTATATTTCATATAACACTTACTCATAAACTAAGATATTTTCGTACAGCATTTTTGTATCATTCATTACTTTGGATTATTTTAACTATATTATAACTTGCTAGCTTTTATCCTCGACTTCGTGTTAGCGTAATTAAAAAAAATACTAAATAGCCTACGACCTATTCTAGACAGTATTTATCTCATTGCCAAATATCATCCTGATCCGCGCAGTCGTTCTAAAGTTACCTACAAACATCCATCCAAACTTTCGTATTCATTTATATGATATTTATATTTCTTTGTAGTTTTTTTATGAGAGAATGGAGCAAACGAGCGTCATCACCAGGGTGATCATCATCATCATCAGTTTAATGGTGATTTATCATTGTAAAATATAATTCACAGCATTACCGACCGCCGTATTTGTAATATTCGTGTAAAGGTTTGAACAATTCATATTAACTAGTTTCAATGCTAGTAATTTTATTTTTAAATAACCTTGGAATAAATGTAATTAAAATGTAAATAACGTTTTAATTTACTCAGTAATTAAAACTATACATTAATTGGTAATTTTTTGTTATAATTTTAGACCGAACTGTTTATTTAACAATAATCGTGCGTTTATCTTGTAATATAAATGCAAAAGTGTATGGATAGATGTTTGTTAGCAAATTACTTTAAAACGACTAAAAGGCTTTGGATAAGATTCGACATAGAGATAGATTAATATCTAAAAGAGTGCCTAGGCTACTTTATAAGTTTTTTTTAAATTCACAAGCTACAGCTAAGAAAGAAAAAAGATGAGATTGAATGCGGATGGCGATATATGTAGAGGAACACCGAAGAAGCTGTGAATGGATTGTGTGAAAGAGGATATGCGTGAGGGTGAGAGTTCGGATATAACATCTGACAGAGATTTATGAAGGAGTAGTACATACTGTGCCGACCCCCCATAGGAAAAGGACAAATTGATGATGATGACGAAACCTGTCAAATCAAGGAGCAGTTATAAAACACTATATAGCATGTATGAAATGCTGTCATGTGTACATATTTTCTCCCACCGTGCCGTCATTCAATATGGATCAGAGGCGTGGGACCGGATTACTGTTGGCCCACAAGTTGGGCAAAAAACAGGGGATTCTGTACAAGTGTGCTTATGCATATAAATGTCAGACGACCATGTTAAGGTCCAGACGTCAGATAGATGACGTTTGATTATTTTCAAATTATTGTTACGTATGAAGCTTCAAAGACAAAGTATCATTTGATTAACACAAAGTTCTATATGCATGGAAATAAATTCGAACAAATCGTGTTCTTGTTACTACACTACCGGAGACATCGCTATCGAATTAAAGTTTCTCTTTAAAGGAAGAGCAACCGAGTCATTTTAATTTTTTTTTAAATATTAGCAGACTTTTGTTAATTTGCTAATATTTCTTTCACCACTCCAACTAAGATCTGAGCTAATGCTAGGATATGGTCCACGATAATAATGGAATGGTGAGATTCGAACTCTCAAAATGGTCAGAAATTCGTATACTTAACCATTATGCTATTGGCGCTTCTCTCTGAGATAGTTTAAAATAATTAAGAACTATTAATATCTTCGTTTAAACAAATAAGTGTCGATGTTTGTTTGTTACTTGAAATTTCTTAAAATAGTGAGTACAAGAGCTATTTTTCCCATCGCTTGAATGTGTACCCCTACTTGTGATAATAATCTAAGTCTGTACAAAGAGGGTGCGTGTTATGATAACACGGCCTGCGCCGCTCTCTTACTATTTACAAATGAAACGTGTTTTCAATTGTTAATAGATTGATTGAGACGAAAAATATAAACATTTAGACATACTTTAGGATACACAGAGGAAGGAAAAAAATTAAAAGTTACAACGTAATTCATTTTTACTAGAAAGAATCTTTTCTTTACCTCTTTCTATCTATTATCAAACATGAGAACTGTTAAAACTTAATAACCTCATAAAAGTCTTCAAAAACTTCTAATACAAATAATATTTATTTTTCCTCATCATTTATACAACGTACCAAGTTTATTACATTTCTATTAAATCAAAATTCATAGTTAACTTGACCCACACATTAACCGGATTCCCATCCAATATGGCGGTAAAAGGATGCGTGTAACCACGTCCGTGTTATCCATACAAACAATTATAATATCACGAGGTATTTGGTTTACATTATAGGTATAAAATTACCTAATTCCTGTATCTTATGAACGTTCAATTTATAAAACAATTAAGCATCGAGACCAGTAACAGGATGTACTTAAGTAGGGAGTAAATTCAGATGTGACGGTTGGGAGAGATGTATGACTGTGCCGACTACTGGACAAGGCTGATGAGAGAATGAGTGTAAATTGTTATCTAAGACAATTTGAGTGTTGTACTCCGAGTCGTTAATTAGTCATTAAAGGTCTCCCACCCTTAGTGCAGATTTTTCATACTAAATTTATATTAAGGATGACTACATAACGATTGCAATAGTTTAGAATAACATTTGAAATATCAAAATAAAAACTAATTAATTAAAAAATTAGGCTACGTACTACTCAGACGGTAATCTATCTCTGTGCAAAATTTCATTCAGAATCGTTTAGTCGTTTTTTAGTTACCAACCAACAAACATTCATCCAAATTTCATATGCATTTCCTCATTTATTATGTTAGTATGATTCGCAGTGTTTCTAAAACAGAGGAGGTACACACATATAAACTATAGGATAGACATGTCCACTATGGACCGGAATCCCAAAAAAAGTAAGGTTCTTTTCATCTTACAAAGGTTTTACGTCGTTGCATATTGATCTTGTGACGTCCTACGGTGTAGAATGAAATTTTGTTGCCGTTTAACTTAAGCAACAATTAATAAATGTCGATCACGTTTCCTGTACCGGATGTTTACAGTTCATTAATTATTTAAAACACTAATTAAGTTGAATCAGTTGAAAAATGATTAAAACGTATCGAAACATCAAAAACTAAATGTGACCAGGCTACTGCATGTTTGAATCCCTCAACCGACGAGGACACAAATATGTCCTTTTTAAAGTTCAAGACGGGTCAAGTGAACAAGCCTTGGTGTATTTCTTATGCTTACGGATGTTTATTGATATAAACTTATTTTTAATTGATTAAAACGAAATATAGCACTTACATTTTGAGAGTCTGACGAGGGAATTAATACGTAAGTACCAATGACCTAAGGTTTTATGACAAAGATTACCGATCTCAAGATCGTGGGTTCGTTTTCCGCCATTGGTTAAAATAATCCATTTAATCTATAATAATATCTATAATGTATATGAATATAATCCATAATAATAATCCACCTATCCGCCATTGGCAAAATATTCCGGCACAAACACTGACCTTAGAATGATAAGAAGAAATTATTAAATTAAAATTTATTCGGTGTTACTTTAACAGTATAATTACGTTAATTATTATTCTAGAATTAGACTTTCAATTAGAAAAACAATAGTTACCAAAACCACTAATTTCTATGACAACCTGCTCATACAAATTCACACGAGCCTTAACTTAATTCTAATAGTATTGTATTGTTATATCTGTAACTCATAATCATCAAGGTCGTAACTTTCATATTTTCTCTGTCCAACCACCTTCGGCAATTGCGTGAAGGTTGCTCACATTTCCGCAATCTTGTACAATTTTACAATAGATAAGAAACGAGTAAAAAATTCAAGGCGCACACATTTTTTTGTAACAATCGAACATTGACGACATTATTTCGTAAACAGTAAAATTCGGCCGTACTCGCCTAGGGGGCACCACTGTGTCCCCAAAACAAAAATAAACATCATACTATCCTGAGTAAAATATCATCAAAGCAATTAATCTGTCTCTAATTGTCATCGCTTCGCTTAATACTTAAAATCCATGTTTATTGGAACCCTATACTGTTTTATCTAAAAACCTGCAGTGACTTGAAGAGGATAAATATGAAACTACCAGTCGTCCCCGAATCCTTTGACGCGAAAAAAAAACTTAAGTTTTCTATCTGTTCTTTTAGATATAGAATCTTTGCTAAATTTCATCAAGATCCGTTTATCTGTTCTGGAGATTAAGTAATAAGACATTTATCCATCCATCCATCAAAAGTTTAACATTAGTAAGATAGTAAAAATGATTTCGTAGCATATATTTTCGCTCTCTGAGATCAAAAATCCAGTTACATCGAATTTCGTAATTCTTACAATATAAGTAGATACGTTTGTTAAAGTATGCGCTAAATACAAACTTTTTTCCGACATCTGGTTGGTGCGGTTACGTGACCACCTGTTGTTTCAATACTGGTTTTATGTTACTGGCGATTTGGTACAGAAATCGTTTTTACACACTACTCTATATGGAAGCTGGTTACTTTTGTCATCTATAGTGACAATTACGACTAATTAGTAAATGTGGCAATCAGAGTCGATTAAGTAGTGCAAGGGCTTACTTAGTAACTTAGTTTCAATTTAGAACAACTAACAGTCACTAATTGGTCGAAATTCGATTATAATTACAATGACGTTGATTCTAATAAAAATTTATAGTAAGACAAGGAAACAATAGTCACAGAAATATTAGACGATTATTATTTACTTCATTAAAGTATATAGATTTTAATTAAGTTAATGTATTTCGTTATACAATAAGATAGCTCAACTTCACATTAACTTTTTCAATCAAATTTCTCGTTCATCTGTTCGATGTTAATTATACTTAATATGAAGAGTACATGAAAATTATAATGTACAGCACTTTGGTAATAACGCATTAATGTAATTAATAAAATATGCAATAAAAACCGGGCCGTATCACGCAGTGGATTAATTAATGCTAGTTTGTTGTTTGAAAATCGATACAAAGTTTCAATTCACATTCTCATTCTTCCATTTAGTTTTCATAAATACTCATTTGTTTGTAAACTTTTTATTTTGCACTGAATATTTTACTAAACAATGCCTACAGATCTATTTATCAAAACCAAATTTCAATGTCATTTAAAATAAATAACAAGATATTTAAAAGGCTGTATTTTTTTTGTGATATGTGCTTCATACAACTCTAACGACATATAAAAACTAACAAAGGACAATAAAATATAATTCCATAATATACTACCACATTCCGTTGTACATTTTAAGTACAATCTAGTAAAAAAAAACAAAGCATTTACAAGCTAGTTACATTTAAAAACTCGAATCTCGAACGAGATTAAATACTTAGACAATAAAACCCAATAAGGTTCGTTTATATCTTGTTCTTATTGTAGTATTGTTTATAAATGGACAGGCGAGCAGCGCACTGGTCTGGATGTAATTAGCGACATCCTGCAAACACAGGTGTTCAGCGAGGACTGCACAGAACAAGGTTTTTAGTGTTTTTTTTTATCTTGATCAGTTTTAATAATTACTACGTTTCTAACAAATAATAATTCCTATACAAGTATCTTATTTGGCTTTGATTAAGGTATATATTATCAAAACGTGTTTTAAGCAATCATGACGACACTCTAATAAAATTTAAAAGAATTTATGCGACATTAACATAAATATGATTTATGTAATAAAATATAGGTTTGAATGAAAGACGTAACAGTGTATTTTTGTAATTTATTCTATGGTCAATAGACTAAAATAACGGTAAATTTATCTGCTAAAAATTACAATTTTCTACTTTTTTCTAAATCAATTTCGAGATGACAACATTACAAAACTTCTAGACATATCAAATACACTCATCCGATTATCACTAAGTTAGTCCTTAGTGGAGTTTCAGTGAGAATATTCCAGACTAAGGCACATTTTAAGTAACCATTTAATTGAGGCAGTTTTTTTGTTAAAACATTTCATTGTTACATTTCTTTTCCTAACCTTAACTAAGCTCTAGGCTTCTGTTAGGATATGATTTATGAAAGTGTAATGGCGGGATTCGAACTCTCCGCGTACCTGATCGAAATACGTACGTAACCATTACGCTATTGGCACTTAAGTTTTATTATTACGGTTATAAAACACAACGATAACAATGACTTCCGCATGCGACAATGCGTTCTTACGGACGTAGTAAGCGTTTGATGTAAACAAGACCCCGGCTGCATGAATCACGTCGGGAGTCGCTCCAGAAATATCCCGTCTACCAGTCTACCGCCTCGGTCCAACACTGTATCGAATAGTTTTCGTATTACGTGTCTGGGGAGAATTCCGATGAATCATGTTTTTTTTTAAGCCTCTGACCTACTTTCGTATTTTCTTAAATTAATTTTCCTTATAGTACAATTAGAACGGGTTTAATCGTTGTAGTGATATATGATTTTTTTCGTCTTTTTTTCTCTAACATTTAAATGTGTAATGTAGAGATGTTAGAAGTTGATATGTGATCGGAGCAACGGACAGTTCTTTCTTGTAAGTTCTCGATCTCTCAATTAAGATTTCTTCTTTAAAATCTGCAGTAATGTACTCTGTTGGCGATCATTTAGCGACTCCGAGTGTTTCAAAAATGTTGCTTTAAAAGTGACTTCCTCACTAAACAATCATTTCCTCGGTGTAACTAGGTTAAGTATGCCATGTTCCCACGATAAGCGTTCAATCTATATTCTTATCAGTGATAGGAGTTTCTTTGATCTCAGTGACTCCGCAATCATTTACGATGCATTGTACTGTTATCAAGCTTGGTCTGGTATTAAGCTGGATTATTTATTCCTAGTATCAATTTTAGATAAAGTTCAATTCGCTTCTAGTGTTACATATATTTGTATTTCTTCTAATTGAAACACTGAACCATAGACAAACGATAATTAACACTAAAAGTATAATATTAACTACACTTATTTTACAATATCCCATAACTTTGTTATTTATAATAATGTTTCATAATTATTCAATCAAAGCCAAATACCAATATGGCCGCCACGTACGTAAGTAGACAGTCTTCTGTAACACAATAGTCTAATTATCGTGTACAAAAAATAATACATGAGAATGTAAAGATGAAACATTAGAACACAAAACGTAATATTTAACAATGTTAGTTCGAATAAAGTTTAAATTGGGTAATTTTAAAGAATCTAGGATTAAAGTCTGAGACAAAGAAACCTTATAAAAGACACAATCCAATGCAATCCACATATTGAAGCTTAAAAGTCGTACGTGCGAGCAGCGAGCAAGCGTTTTAAAGTTGAATTGTTTCTCCGCAAGGATATAAAAGAAAATGGTTACTAGGGAAAGATTAAGTTTCTCCTTATCTTATAGTAATTGGTATTTGGTAACAGTAATCATCATTTTAATGTTCATATTCAAGTCAGACGTGGTGTCGTCTGAAAAAGTCTAATGTAGGGTACAGTTCCTATGCTATGAATATCTGTATTTACACGTATGGAACAATTCAATTCAACAAAAAGGCTAGTTTGACTAATTTATACATATATTCGTGAATTGCTCAGTAAGGAAGTCCCTTAGTAAATCTTATAATGTACAATGCGGTATTATGTCTGTTATTAACAGATTTCGATGAGATCCTTGGCCCGATGGCTGGATGACGTAAGATGTTGCAGCACTGGCGACAAAAACTGAAAGATGTTGCGACCACGGTCACAGCCTCCATATAATACTTACGTAAATGTACGAAACATTACATTTTGAAATAAAACAAGCAAGTGGTTGTATTGGAAAATATATTTTACTGTTTATTGTTCGTCACGATTGAAAGTTTAAATAGAGTAAAGGCACGTCAAATTCTATACATGGCAGCCATTTTAGATTTTTTGTAAAACATTTAAAATAAACTGTAGTGTTATTGTAATATAAAAGTAGGTAATGTGAATTGACGATTTTTAGGGTAATTTATAATTTGTTTATGGTAAAGTGTTTCGATCGGAATCCGGTATAAAGCAACAGCATCATTGTTAATTATCAATTTTGCCTTTTTTCATTTAACTGATCACAAGTAATGGTTACTTTGCAAAATTTTTACATAAGTTCTGCATGTAAAAAAATATAAAAAAATGTCTTAACATTAATTAAACATGCTCAAGCAAAATTAAAATTTTAATATTATTTATATAATTGGTATAAAATAATTTACCAAGGTCAATAGAGACTTTGATAAAATATAAACGCATTAACACTGTCAGCTGTCAGTTGCAACATATAGTTACAAAAAACTGCATAGTAAACAGTATAAAATCGGTCAGGAGGACGTTGAGACGTGTGAATTTTATAGCTAGGGCCATAAGACAACACTCCCTTCACTTTTAGCCTTCTACCTAGCTTTTTAATCACAAGAAGCCACGCATTTAATCACGCTCACTATGAAATACAAGGAGTACTGTCGCTACCTATCAAACTTTTTATGACCATAGAGGCTCGCCTGCCGTATTCATAAACGCACATTGCTTAGTAATGAATTTCCTATGTCCCTGTATGCTAATAATATATATAATGTATTATTAATTCGATTTTTTGTAAGAAGTATATTACTATCGCGACTTAGTCGAATTAAACATGGCAAGGTACAAAGTAAAAATTAAAAAAAAAACTCGGGTCAATGTCCGATATACGTAAAACAAATGACTACTATCTGTTGCGTACTTTAGAAAAAAATAAATCACTAAATGAATCCAGGAAGTAACAAATGAACATCGGTTCGCTTGTAGCAGACGAATTTGTAAACACGACGTTCATTGTACGGAAGCAAAATGTGCATCCGTCAATCACACGGATATGTCCGTACTGTAAACAAACATCTGAAGTAACGGTATACAGACCGTAGACCCCGTAACTTTACGTGATTTGAACGTTCACTGCAACGTTATCGTCGTCGAACTGAAAACCTCTATCGAACGCCTATAATAAGAGTATTACAATTTTTTTTCTT
Organism: Papilio gigon; assembly: GCA_027563995.1. Taxonomy (NCBI): domain Eukaryota; kingdom Metazoa; phylum Arthropoda; class Insecta; order Lepidoptera; family Papilionidae; genus Papilio; species Papilio gigon. The sequence continues at coordinate 783,792 of JAODUI010000004.1, forward strand.
AATGGCCTTTGTTAAAGGTTTCTTTTTTTCGAAATCAACAGTGTAGTTACCTAGTCGTTTGTGACGGACATTGTTGAACGGCCGTGACTTCAGTTGCTCTGATAACAATTAAAACTTTGAACAAGTTAAAAGTAAAATACTTTGTGGCATTAAACTTAATCAATAAATTGAATTGAATTGAGTTTTAGATGACGTGTGACATAAAGATAAATTTAATTTAGAAAAAGTGATAAAAGAAAATGAACAAACGTTTGTATCTAAACATGGGGTCCGCGAACGACGACTACTGTTACTGTTGCGTGAGAGATTACCAGAATTTGAGACGTGAATCTAAAATGCTCTTATTTGGCTGTTTAGTAAGTATAAAAATTCTGTAAACCCTTGACACAGTTCCTCTGCCATTCATCTGTTTATTTAACTTTCAACCCATCCTTTGAAATTGATTTGTTTTATCAGCTTTTTGACCTCAAATCATTCCAGTTTCAATCCTCAAATACTTGGTTTTAGATTATTTCGTCCTGTATCATGTTCTCCGTTACATTTGTTTCCATAGTAACATCTTTAGACATAAACTGTTACATTTTTAATTGTGTTTATGAACGATACAAACTCGTCATTTAAATGCTGCAAGTTGAATTTTTAAGATCACAAGAATAGTCATGACGTCCTAAGATTTATGCGTTACTTTTTTTAATTAAATTTAAAGCTTGCATGAATTTAATAAAGGAAAAACATGTTGATTATAATTCTTTGAAATGTATATCTTAGTGTTACTGCTTAGTATCCGACCTAAACTCATTTGTAAATTACACGGTCCGTTGCGTCACTAACAATAATAGTGTCAGATACATGAATCCTTTCAAAAAAAACTCTTGAGCAATTAAAGCATTAAATCGCTTACTTTATGCAATGACTCAATGACTTTATTGTTGAAGAAGTGATGAAATTTTCTCACAATTAGTCAACATTAGTAAATATTTACAGTATTTTTGACACAGAATTTTATTTATAGTCAACAACTTGTATGAAGAGATACAAAGAAAAGCTGTAAGGGACGTTCGAGGATAATGACCTGGTAAAGACAGCAAGAAATATAGAAAGGAAGAAAGAAAGAAAGAAACAGATTTATTGACACACAAATATACAGAGAAATATAAAAAAACAAATAACAAACAAAAT
>JAODUI010000004.1:792544-814317 GCA_027563995.1 Papilio gigon
AGAGACAGGCTTTGACCGCGAAATAATACCGATGCCCTTACCCTGGTGAAGAGGTCCCGATGGGTTCTAAACTATTCCGTACCGAAAACGGATGAATACGTCAAAGTTAGTAGTTTTATTATTAATTTATAGTACTGTATTAAATTAAAGTTTAGTAGATACCTATCTTATATTCCAGGTATCACCTATTACACGAGAATTTGTTATTAAAATCTGATTTTTAAAAACAGTCTTTCTCAAAGTGGGCGATATCGTCCCGTGGGGGGCTTTTGAAACCTAGAAAGGAAGCGTAATGGGGCCTATAAAAGAGTTGGGGCGTTGATGTGGGTTACGGCGAACGATATATAATTTGTAATTTCATTTACTTTGTATAGTATTTAAAATTTTACTAAAACATACATTTCACATTTCTGTATATCATAAATATAAAATATTACAAATAATGAAAACGCTGGCTTAGACGGCGGTTTTTATTTAAACCAGTTCTAAATTATAAACTAAAATTAAAATAATAAAGTTTTGTTTAAGTTTTAGGGATGTATAAAAGATGGAGTTCGCTGAAAGAGATTTGATTTTCAAATAAGGCGGTAAAAGAAATAAGTTTGATAATTATTGATTAAATGCAAATATTTACAATGATTATATATTTACATTGGAATAACTATGTGATTAGATCATTATGTTTACACATGAACATGATTATTAATTAATGCTAAGTGAAGTGTGTGAAGTTGTATTTTAATTTTTGTATTTTTAATTATCACTAAACTCGAAATGAAAATTTTTACAAATCATATTTTGACAATATACGAAAACAAAGCTAATTTTGAAACGTGATTATCCTTAGTGTTAAGAAGTACTTTTTAGAATAGAATTAGAAGTGTCTTTTGTTTTTTTATGACAGTGATGTATGTAAGAGTAGTAGATACTGTGCCGACCCTCCGTAGAGTGCAGGTTGATGATTTATTTTTAGAACCGTTCGTTTACGTCCCCACTGACACATATCAATACGATTTATCTATGAATTACTTTACCGTAGCTCGTTTTAACCAACCGTGGGAGATCGTTAAAAATAATGAAATCACGTTTCCGCGGTTATCCACAGCCGAGATATTTTAATTGCGCGATAGATGTCGCACGCGGCGTCGGCGCGTGCGCACGTGACCCACGCGAAGTAACATTTGTTTAACTGGTTATATTTATATTATGTTAATTTGTGACATCTGCATATTTAACTGTCTTGTTTAATTTACACTCTAGTTTTCATAATGTTCATTTGTAAATAAATTATATGACCTTGAGTACAGTGCAGTTTTTATCCCGGTAGGTGGCGCATTTTCGCGAGTACAGACTTAAGAAAAACAAAACAACTTTCATATGTTTCTATGAATCGAACAGGAATGTAAAACGTTTAATTCTTTCTTTATTTAGGTCGTACATATTTAAAAAAAACTATAACCAAGTTAGTTAAAAGACTTTGTGATGTTCTATTTTAAAAAAATCAATTAAATGTGCAAAACCATGTAACCCTATTAAGCAATTCTTCACAGAGCTGTATGTAACAACAGTTATTTTCCGTTACTCTTAAATTTCTTCACACGCGTTAAAACTGAATCGTAAAAGCAACAGAACGATTGTTGGGAGCCACGGGTAATTACAAAATTTCGTTATTCGTTCAACATCCAATACCAATAGGTCACGACAGTTAAAACACTTAGTGTCAAGATCGCTAGCGGGCAATTTAATTATCTTTATTCAAATTATTTTAAATTTAAACATCTACCATCTACTTATACCTTGAAATCTCAACTAGTCCGTGCGTCAATTTTTTTTTTATTTACATTGTAAAAGACGAAAGGATATACCGATATATAAATAATTGGAAATAAATAAAATTGTAAATAAATATATCGTAAAAGGTTAATCTATTCACACACTCTTAACTGTATTTTGCTATTCGCTTCTATACAGTAATTATTTAAAATATAACTGGACAAATACTCATCATTGTTTTTAAAAGGAGAAAATTAAAAGCATTAAAATGTGACTTCCTTCATAAGCAACCGTTGCCGTTTAGTGGGAGAGGGTAAAGCTACCTAATTGTCGTGAAACAAAACCTTCAGACATTATTGGCTCGTCGAGGTCAGCTCGTAAAGCGAGGCGAGCGGTCAAGGGTGAGGGTAGTTTGTCTGTCGGAACACGCAGCGTTGTTTAACATTCATTAATTATAAAGAGTACAGTCGTTAACATTTAAAATGCTATATGGTAAAGAAAAACAAACATAATACGTCAATTAATTATCTTCAAAATAGAAAAGGTAAAAAATATGACCATACATTTAATAAACTATTAATAAACTGCCTGCAATATAGTTACGTAAATATTTTATATAATTTAAAACATAAATAAAATAAACTGGAATAACAATAATGTTAGGAATTGAATTTTCATTGACACGAAATAACACGTTATTAAAACTCTTGAATTCAAAATGCCGCCAAAAACATTGACATTATTAAAATACTTCAAGGCAATATTATCACTTAGGTACACATAAACTGCACCAACGGTCGCCGCTTAGTATCGATTTGATGGATTAGAATCTGGCATAAGTTTATCTTTCTTGCGTGTCATTTACCTCGGAAGCATGACGTCATTGTGTACTCCGTCATACCTCGCAGACCAGGAGCATTGACCCCTGAATAACTGGACCCTTCGTTGTAACGAGGGTTTCTTGTACAGTACGGCGATTCGTTAAGTTCATTCTCGGTCACAGCTCATTCGGTCGTTCGATTAATTTCATCTAACGTGTTTTTAAGATTTGCAAAAACAACAAGCGCGTCACAAATCTTATTTGCAGACCTGTTTCTGTTTTGATCCCAAATGTTTTTAAAGCGATGATGACGCATTTACTTTAATTATCAGTACAAAACGTAAAACGTTCGTCAGCTTTATAGTAAATTGAATCATAATATGAATTAAGGTATTGGAAAGAAAAGAATCTGTTAGTCTAGCAAAAACTACTTCGTTTCAAATTGATCAAAATGTTTTTTTATTGTTTACTTTTTGGTAAACAAGTATTGAGCGACGACTTAGTGCGGACGGCGAGCAGTTATTGGATGAAAGCGGAGGACTGCATACTGTGAAAAACATTTGGGACAAAGGCTTATGACGATGATGTGAATATTTATCATCTCCATCTCACTCACGTAGCGTCTCCGCACCAGATATTCGTCCTCCAGACCCATCTATCTTCCGTCTTTTCAATCTTTATTCCAATTTACAATTGAATGTTCAATTACGTATTTTTATTACGCGTTAAAAGCGATATTATATTATTGTTGTGATTATAAAAAAAAATCTATTTCTCAACGTCTAATCCGGTTCTCCCCGCGGCGCGGGCGCATTGCACAGCAAACGAAACCGGTTTCGTCAGTGGTGGTCTTTGCCTCAAAACCTTTCTCTTTCGTCTGACTGACACAGTTAGCAATTATTGTGCAACTCATTGCAAATGACATTTTTGCCTTATTTTCAATGCTCAATGTTCAGTATTCATTAATGTGGCAACCCTGGACGTATTTTTATAATAAATTTTTATGTACTCGTAAGATAAATATATTATGGGTTTATAATTTTTATTTTCAAATAACCGGTTAAAAGATTTCGATTTAAATGAGATTAGTTCCTTCCACGAGTAAGTCGGAGCGAAATGATAAAAAAAAAACTTACTTTTTCTTCCAGGATTTCTTCTACGTGACATATTTCAGCGAGATGTGTTGAAGACACGTAATGACGTAATCCATTCATCCATATTAACTTTCCCATTTATAATATTAAAATAAACATTTATTACATAATAAAAAGCTTCCGTTACTTTATACATCTCTTAATAATATTCTAAGTATTAATATTATCATTTTAATATTAAAGTAAACATCTGGTGAATCCATTAAACTCTTTCTGAGTCATAAAATTATTTTGCTAATTTCACACGAGTTCACTTTAAAAATAGAGCAGTAGGACACTACAGTACTACTACTGAACAGTTCTATTCCAACAATAGCAATACTGTTCTGCCTCACTGTGCTACCCACGCGTGAAAAATAATACGATATATAGCTTGTTTCTTGTATAAATGTTATCTTTATAAAGCTTTTAAGCTATCCTGTCGTTTATAATAGATATTCGCTAATCTAAAATGCACTTAAAGTTTTATTAAAATTCTTTCCGAATGCACCAACGCATTGACTCTATTTGGAAATATCTTTCCAGCAGATAACGTTAAGTAACTTAATTACAATATTGTGAAATCAGTACCGATATTAGATTATGTATCTTATTAAACAAAATATTAGTAGATTTTTGTTAATTTACCAATATTATTTTTACGACTCCAACAAAGCTTTGCTTGTGGTAGATAGGGTTTACAATAGTGGGACGGCAGATTTCGAACTCTCGACCACATGATCGGAATTCCGTTTACCATTAAGCTATTGGTGTTACGAGGTGCAATTAATGCTCTTCAATTGATCTGTGTGTTCCAATTAAATGCATATTAGTATCAGTTACCGCATTCGAAGGGTGTGGTTACAATGTCGTGAGGTTAAAGGGAACGAGGTCAAAGGAATCCAAAACCAACATAATATACGAACCAATATGGGGCCAAAGTTGAGCGATTGCCTTCTACATACATTTTGTAGGCAGTAGAATATGAAGCTGTATTTTTAATAGTAAAAGGGGTAACGAGCAACTGCCCGTCATTCGCCAAAAAAGCGAAGTGACTGCACCCATTTACAGATGTGAAACCTTTAGTCGCGTTAGAGGAACGAACGCAAAACGCGAACGCTTTAGAAAGAGTGTTCCTCTTCGTATGGTCAAGATACAAATCGACTTATCCTTCCCCTCGTTTCTCTGTAAGCTAAACTAAATTTATAACTGTTACTAACGGGTCACTTATTGTTTTTATACAAGTATTAAAACTTATACGAAATGATAATTCAGTGTTAGTGCATTTAAATTATATAATCCTCGGTTATTGTGCTGCATTGACCGGTTGCCACGGGTCAAACCAGTTTACGAACGATTACGCAATTTAAAAACTGCAATCATCAAAATGTCAAGCTCAATTTTTTTTTTATATGTTATTCATTACGAGCTGATCCGGTCATGCGTATTAATACCAATTTAATATAAATACAAAAATCTAAATAACTAATGTGAGCTATATTTATGCTGGCAAAATTGCCAAATAGATGTCAAACATATTCTAATACAAGCGTTACCGCATTCGGAACCCACTGCAATGTGAAACTAAACAGTTGCTTGTTACAATGACACAATGGTGGAATACAATAAAAATGTCACGTGGGAAATGACATGTGTTGACTTGTCAGTTTTTTTCTTTTATACACAATCGATAGTGTTATTAATTGGTGTGTATAACTTCAAATAAATGAAAAAGCCAGTTAGCAAAATATATTGCCCATGGTCCAGACACGAGATCTTTTCTAACTTTCAATAATTATTTATTCTGTATTCATATGTCTATCGTGGAGTGATGTGTGATCAAATCAAAAGCTATAAATCATTCAAAGGACTCCATGCTCTACCTATAAATCTCAAGTTCTTGCGGCCCTTAACCAATAAACTTAATTATTGGTATAGCATCAGATACTGCAGGTATAATGGTTAATCTTTTAAAACTTTTCAGTTCATCTTTCATCATGTTAGTGCCTCTATCCAAATTTGGGGTAGGAGCATTAATGTCATCGGAATCATTGGTACCATAAATTGCTTTTAGTCTTTGTCTTGCAGTGTACTCACTATCGACCTTCATATATGTACACTCAAGCGCATATCTTATCCCGCATAGTGTTAGTCGAACTCCCAATAAGGTGCACTCAACGTGATCTAATTATCTGAACACTTCAGCCTCGGCTTTGCGACGGTCATGCTTCATTTGTTTATGATAATAGTGATATCGGCCTATCACGCAGTGTTGCATGCCACGGCTTTGTGCAGCGGTGATTACGGAAATGTTAAACAAGGAAGCATGATCATGTATTTATTTAAAGTATTGCACACAGAGATGTTAAGTGGTCTCTAATATAAACTCTAAGTAACACTGAGAAAGCAATTACTTCAAGTGGTGCAGTAAGTGAAGTATAGCTATGAAAAGCTACTGCATTTCTCCGTGTTGAATAAAAAAAAAACAGTAAAAAAACTGGAATGATTAATGTTATTAAAAAGTCATGAAATTTTAAAATTTTACAGTCGTGTGTCCTGACGAATTAATGTAAATTATTCTGAGTCCAATTACGAATGTTCATTTGACGTCTAAACATTTAAACATTCTTTTCTATTTTTAGATAAACCTCTACCGATAGTCGACCCAGCGATAGACACGTCGGAGGAAGGTCACGCTGCACAGTGCGCCTGCCCAAACTGCGATGAGGTTCTCTCCAGGTTCTCAGAATGCAGCATATGTTTGGAACCCTTACAGGTTAGTATCAATCACACCGAATCAGTTATTAGTCAAATAAAACAAACCAAGTCGGCTGGGCAACAGACTGCTAAGTAGAATAACCAATGAACGATGTTCAAAATCATCAAAAGATTATAATGAAACAAACATGTCTACGAAACAGGAATCTACAAGCCAAGTGCTAAACTCGTGTTTTATTGAAAAAGTCACTACATTTATTTAATTAATAACTGCCCTAAAACTATTCGAGTTAATCTATAATTAACTTGTATAAAAAGTTGTATCGGCCTTGATGACATATGTTTGAATATTAATTGCCTTGCGTGTCTTCACGAAGCCATTTATGTCTGTGGGGACAGTCGGTGTATGTCGTGTCGTACTGTCATATGTCGCGTACCAACATATGTTTATGTCGTTAAAGCATCTTTCATAATTTTTATATATAAAATGAAGTGGCGATCAGTTAGTAAGATATGAACTATAAATTCTGTAGTAACTTACGTCACATCTGAGAAACTTGTCGTCACGTCACACAATGAACAAAGATTCAATCATTACGAGTTAATACTGTATAACATAAAGATGTAATTAAATGAAGAATAGCTATTGTAAGATATGAGCATAGACAATTATTTATTGTGGAAATTAAGGGAGTCATATTGTAAAATGGTTCAATGATTCTGAGGTAGAGATTTTGTTGAAACAATTTTATGTCCGATGACAATGGAGGCTCGCATGTAGAAGGAGTTGAGCAATGCCTATACAGCAAGGAACTAAGACAGACTATAGATGAACTGAACTTTTATATCTTACGAGGTATGGACAGCAAACAATGGTTTTCTATAATATAGAAAATTATGAATACTTATTGCATACTTTAAATATTAGTAGTATACACTTTCAAGTTTCAAGGAGGCAAATAACTTAGCAGGTGTTTGCCGAGTTGAGCTACTGAGTGAAATTATAAACCTTGTTTCTAACGGCAGTTGTATGTCGAGAGCTTATGTGGCCGTAACTGCTCTCTTAAGGCGAACATATTTCACTGTAATATCACGTCAAATATAACAAAATTAGTGTATAACTGACTTATAAAACCAGTATATAATTTAAGTTATAAATTTATAGAAATGCATTCATACAAATTAAACTTGGAATTAAATATTATGCATATTAAAAACATGTTTTTACTAAAAACAACTTAGTTGTCCTTTAAATGTGGTAGGTGTGGCAAATAATATTGTATCCTTGTTTACGCCATTATCTTTATTAATTTATTATTTTCGTATCCGGAAATGGTTTAACAAAAATAGTTACGGTGTTCTACCCGCAGCGTATGTTTGGGGAGTTGACATTCGACTTTACAACATCATACAAATAGTTTTGTTTCATATTTGGTTAATATTGTTTTTTTATTTCTTTTGTTATTGAATTTGTTACGAAACATTTGTAATTGATTTATTTCATATAAATAAGACGTGAAATATAAAACGTTAATTAGTTATAATTAATAAATGATAGAACCAACATAAACTTGAACTAAAGATAAACTTTATGACCTTAAAAATAACTAATAAAACTTTATTATCAAATCGAAAGTAACAGATTAAAACAATTTACTATGTTCTTTAACATTCGACGTAACGAGGCCGCACCTTTGTCAGAACGATGCAACTTTAAACAAAGTTCACAAACTACACGTAACCGGAACATGGTTCAACTTTAACAATATTACGGGGGAATTCTTAGATCATTATGAATGGAAATGTTAAATAATTACACAACCAGAATATTTACGTATACGTTACTTAGTTTACAATCTTACTAGCTGTATTATAAACTAATAGAATAGAGAAATATTTGACATTGAAAAACAATTGATTTGCGAAAACTTCGTTACCTTTTTTTTAGTATAAGTATTGTGTCATATTTTAACTTGTGCTGCTGCGGACTTAACAGCAAGGAACTAACTAACTAAATAACATTACCATAATAACATTCGGACAACAATTAGTATAACAGATATCCAGCCAGTATTATCGATGCTTTAAACAAACGCGACGTTAAACGTGACCACTGATAATGGCCGATAACTCGAAAGAAAACACCTCATAAGTACCTCGTTACATCTGATAACAAATGAGTCGCCATCTATTGTTATTGTTATAGAAAATATTATTTTAATCATGTTATTGTTTGAATCTTATCGACTATTTTCTAGATTACATTCGTGAACAACTAGGGCATTCTAATTTTAACTTATTTAACTATTGAGGGATGACACATGTTCACTAATTTCCAATCAAAAAACTGCAACTTTTATGTTTTCATTACAATAATGTATGTGGGCTATAAAGGTTGAGGAAGACCGAAGAAGGTGGTGGATTGCATGAAAGAGGATAAGCGTACGAAGTGTGTAAGTTCAGATATGGCGGCTGAAAGAGTAGTATATACTGTGCCGACCTTCCATAGGGAAAAGTGCAGGTTGATGTATGTATGTTGGTGTGTAGCTGACTTTATCTGACTACTCCGCCACCTGAGCAAGCGAACCTAAAGGTGTGTAGTTGGTTTTAATCTAGTGTTGATGTCCGCAGGGTTGCGGTCCCTGCGTGTGCCCTTGGTGCGGTGGCGTGTGGTGTGCGCGCTGTTCGCGCCGAATGTCGCGCTGCGCCTGGTGCCGCGGCAGCCTGCGCGCGCCAGCCGCGCCCTGCCTCGCGCTGCAGAGACTCATCAACGACCTTATGCTGCCTTGCCGGAATTACAGGTAACTGATGTGTGAACATGTTACGATTCAGTCTTTTGACACAGTAGTTCTAAATTAATTAAATTAAAGGCAACGGAACTAAACTGAAAAGTACTGAGACAGTTTGATTGATTAAGATCTTTTCACCCCGATCTTATGTATTCCTTTGTCGATGGTAGGTATAGATGAGTTGATTGTAACGCAGAATATCCCATTTCAATTTTCCTTTAACATATGAAACGCAATTGTCAATATGTGCAATAGATAATCCGCCATAATCCGATATTACAACATCTTGATAATTTTTAATGACAACAAAGTCTACGTAGAGATGAAGCATTGTTTATAATAAAGACAGTAAAAACCTTAGTGCACTCGACTGATAAGAGGAGTGAACGCTCCGCAAGGCTAACTTAGTTCGCCAACATAACTAGTTTGCACTGGTTAAGCAGCCAAAGTAAATAAACTTATCTGCAACTTTATTACCGGGGAGTTATTTATTATATTCATTATTTTACTACATTTAAAACAGTTTGTATTGTTAAAAGCTAAAAGAATTGTATTTGATTGGTAATATATTTTAGTTCATCTGAATGGTATCTTTTGCCCGCAACTCCTTCCGTGCGAAATTAAAAAAAAAACTTAATAAGTAGCTTATGCCATTATATAGATTATTCCAAATCTCATCAACATCAGTTAATCCGTCTCGAAGATGCATGGTAACAAACCATCCGGCAAGTTTTTCGCTTTTATATTGTTATTATATGATATAATTTTAAACACTGGCTGACAGATTAAATTAAATACGAATACAACAACATATTTATTTATAGCTTTATCACAACACAAATAAAAGTAAGAATAGAGTCATTTTGTAGTCTTATCTTTGATCTCGAGAACATTTATCGCCGATAAAATAATATACATTTAGTAAGAAATCCTTTATGTATATTTGGATACGTATAAATTTTCTTCCACCGTTTTCCTAAGAAATATTTCATATATTGATTTGATTACTCAATGAAGTAAAATGTATCTAAATGTAAATGATAATGTCTCCAATTTATTTGTTCCAATCACTGAACTCTGTAGATATGGTCAACGTTTGAAAATTACAGCCTTACCTTCGTTCCTACTTAAGTGCCTGACAATGTTACTGGCAGTTAATGCAATTTCTATTGTTACTCCGAATGAACACCACCTATCCTAACCGCAACAATCGCCGCCACAATAGCGAATATCATCATCATCATCATCATCAGCTCATTGTACGTGCCCACCAAGGGGCTCAGAGCCTACTCTATTATTAGGGGTGACTAGGCCATAGTCAACCACGAATATCAAATCAGCGTAAAATACCATAGTTTGTAGCCTGCTTGTGTTTAGGACAATGGTCTTTACATATTAATTATTGTCAACAGGCGCGGTTGCACAGAACTTCTAACAACGAGCACAAGGGCGAAGCACGAGGAGGAATGCAAATACGACTCGATGATCTGCCCCGTCACCGCGACCTGCTCCTCCATAGCATTCGAAGAGTTGTCAGAACATCTGCAGTCACAACACAACATCATCGCGGTCTACTCACAAAAGATCAAGATTCTTATTGAGAACTTCCAAACCAAACTGAAGAAGACCGCTTGCTGTAGAACTAAGTACAAAATAATCCTCCTCTACCAGAAGAGCGCGTTCATCATCAAAGTCTGCATCTACAACTTCCATGTCAAAGTTGAAGTGATGCGCCGCAAGCTGGGCTACATTGCTGATGCCAAATCTGAATCCAAAAAGAGCGAATATTGCGCTCTAATAGAATTCCAAAGTAAAGCGTTGTGCACAAAATCAGCAATATTAATAGAAAATGAAGCGTACAGTAAGAAAGCGGAAGTCCAATGGAATGATATCATCATGAAGTCCGATACGGACGAGGCTATCACAATACATGTTAACATCGGGAAGTCAAACGCTGAAACGTTCAAAAAAGTGAATCAGACGACATGAGTCAACTATCAATAGAACTGAACTATAATGTTTAAATATTTTACAAGTGTTAAATGTAGTCCAAAATATTCCAAAAGTGATTTTAAAAGTGTTGACGTGGTCCAAAAAATAGTTATTCTTAAAGTACGGTTTAATAATTAAACCTACGTCTAAGATGCACGCTAGTTGTAAGTGACGTGAACTGATATAGCTAAATGTGACTGATATAGTTTTAAAAGTAGTTATAATTTAAATGGTTATAAGGAATGAAATAAATGAATACCATCTTACAATTTTCTTTGATTTCCTCACGAGACGACACAGCAAAAGTATTTAAATTTCCAACGGAAACAAACAAGGTAGATACTCAACGCTTGAGTTAGCAGGTCTGGTGAGACAGTACTCTCATTTCATTTACGTTAACTCTTTTCTAAGTAAGTTAATAACACATTGAAGGTGATAGTTTCAAGAAGAAAAAAAAACAGGACGACTCAAGGCTTTATCGTCAAATTATATCCAAAATACGACCATTGTGTACGTCTTTTCAAATGTCTCGGAGGCTCTAGGTTTGCGCACTGCTCAGTACCCTCGCCCACGTCCCTTAAGCACTGTTACACCTAACATTGTGTTATGCACAGCGAGTACATGCAATATTCCAAGTCTTCAAGATATAATAACCTGTATAACAATTTTGAAAATCTTACTATTTTGAGTTGGACATGTGTCATGTATGTTATGTATATACCTACCTGCTATGTAACTCAACAAAAACGTTAACAGTGTATGGAAATTAGTTAATTAACACAATTTTAAGCCCATAAAAGCAACATTAATAATTAATAACGCATTGCAAATGGAATGGCGGATCTACATGCCGCGCTCACTGCGAAGTATTGCTGGTCTGTTATGCGCGCGAATCATGAAGTGTGAGCCAGTCTTGTACAATGTAGCACATACAAATTTAACTATGTAATCTCAGCAATTGTGACGTAAATCTTTTAATACTTCACTTATCTAACAATTTATTTTAAAATATTGTAGATATCTAACAATAGCCTAATAAGGGTACGGATTTACGACCACGTGGTCGAGAGTTCGAATACCACCATTCTACTATTGTAATGGACCATATCCTAGCACAAGTCCAGAGTTTAGTTGAAGTAGTTATAGAAATATTAGTAAATTAACTAACTTAAAAAAATTGTCAACGAAATGTATTTAGGATTTTAACAAACCTTATTTCTGCTCTTACGTTAAATACGTAGCCGTCTATAATCCTATTAATTAGATATTCTAATTGGTTTGGTTCAATAAACACAATACTCTTAATTTGATTTAACAGTAATTTAAGCCATCTGTGGTATTCATTAGGAAAGTTTGGATGGATGGATACATGCTACCACGCATCTCCAAAACAGCTTAACAGATCTCGCTGAAGTTTGACTTGGATGTAGAACATAGCCTCTGAGAACACATCATCATCAGCTCACTACACGTCCCCACCGAGGGGCTCAGAGCCTACCCTATTAACAGGGGTACTCTGAGAACACATAGACTACTAAATTGTGTATTTTCTAAAGCGGCGCGGAAGGAATCGCCGGCGACAGTTATTTATTAACAATATACGAATATAAGATAAAAACAATGTTTATGTTCATCATATCGTATTAAAAACAATAAAACTCTTGGCCCACACCGCTGATAGCGAAGTGAACGCACCACAAGGCCAAGTTAGTCATTAATTATACTGAGATTTACTTCACAATATGTTTATAAGTCGACGTGGGAATGAACACCGGACCACCTCATATTTCAAATAATCGCGTGCTTGAACTTTTATAATAGATGAACTGTAGATAGATGCTTCATGAAATGTGTGAGTTCACCTTTCGTATAAGAAGCCAATTTCGATTTTTTTCACGAAAAAAGTTAAGTTGTAATTGTTAAATACCGCTGGGAACAGATCCTTCCTCAAGACATTTTTCAAAAAACATTATTTGATCTTCAACTGTTACGATTCGTATTGATGGGTTTCAAACTGTTCCATCCTAAAAATAACCTATGCGTTTTATCATGAGTATATTACAGCATTATCGCAAAAAAAAACCTGAATTGAAATATATATTTTTTAATATATTGTTTGCTCATGATACTGTCTACTCAAATAGTACATCAGAAAATATCGATCTAATATTTTGTTTTATCAGAGTCGTTCAAAAACGTATGTTTACATTCTGGTAAAAAAATAAACATTCTTTTGGATACCTATTCAAACTTTATTAATGTCTTCCTGGCCACCATTCAGACGTTATAGCGTGAGGACGCTTAACAGTATCCGTTTTGCCTTTCTCTACACTTTAAAATTCAAAACGTGTAGCTGAAACGTGATGAAATTTAGTAGCCAAGTACTTCAACGAACAAATATACTATTATTATATGAAGAGACCATTTTAGAATGTATATTTAAATAAGAGAAGACTATAAAAATTCACTAGACGTTACCGAGTTTATAAATTGTTTCGATCTTTCGTTACTTGGAAATAAAATAAAACTGGTAACACTAATGAGACATAAAGTCTATTCATTAAATTAAAAAAAAATGTATTAACTAAACCAGTGCTTTTTACCTGTGAGTCATGACGTAGAATTAGGGTCTATTGTCGTGAAGCTACGACAAATTACAGAAACATTTTTTTCATGGTCTACTGAGTAGCAAGGGCTCGAGGAAAATAGACTCAACGGTGATATTTTTCTAATTTTACTCGTGTTCTGGGTGGTCTTGAGGGGACGTTAAATATGTAATTTGATATACTACAGGGATCTTGATGTTGTAAACACTAGACTGAACAATGACGATCACTAACTATTAACCTCTTTCCACAAGGAAGTGAAAATAGAAATTGATGACTCAATATAAATATTTTGGCTTCACCTTGAATTCATTTTAAGGTCGTAGTAATTGAATTTACAGCTTTCTTCGTTGGTCAAATATGGTTGCGGATTAGCGAAATTTTCATGTGGCTTTTGGAGCAAGTTACTTTCAATCCTTTCCAGCAATTTCTTATAACGACTTTCAGGAAACAACCTTGTATTGTAACAGTCACTTTAAAATAGAAATCTAACTAAAAAATGTATACAATATTACACACTTGATTTTGTATAATTAAACCTTAGCATGGCATCATTATAGGGCGGCCGAGGACCGATCGTCGTGGCGATCTTTGAGGGAGGCCTACGCTCAGCAGTGGGCGACGTGTGGCTGATATGATGATGATGATGGCAACATTTTAATAATAAAGGCTGATGATGAGAATGGTGTTATTATCAGTTCCACTGAGGGGTCTGGAGCCTAATATTAGGGGTCACTAGCCTATATTCGACGTTGGCCCAGTTCGGGTTTTTAGCCTTAGAAGTCGAAAAAAATGAATAACAAATATAACACGTTGTAACGACAAATTTTAGTTGATTATCTTACTTTTTTAATATAATACAAACAAGCAATGACTGACAGATAATGTAAATCAGCAAACATACTTCTAACCTGAATAATGTTATCACAAACTGTTTGCACATCTCACACTGACCTAGAGAACCGAAAATCTAAATTACCGAGGCGGATACTGTAAACTGTAATTGCTCAACTTTATAAGACAAAGGCTGGTTTGAACGTTTATCGACCCTAAACAGCATGCGGCGACGAAATATCTCACGAGTTATCGATTTTATCTTTGAAGGGGCAATCTAATAGAGTTTATTGAACACCGACTGGCAACTGTGACTTCTTTAGCGCGGAATTTAAAAAAAAATAGTCTATAATCTATTCTTGACAGTACATTTGTAAACATTTTCGTGTAACCTGACTTACATACATTTATTTTTCGTTATTACATTATTAAAATTGAGTCACACCATAAGATAGTATAGGTTACGTCTCCACTTGTTCTACAATGGTGCGGGGACGAACTCTTGCAGATACCGAAGATATGAGTCAACATAACAAAGGGATGGCGAAGGCAATTCTCTGTTGTAAACGTTGTCATTAAAATATATGAGTTTTATGTCCGACATAAATATTACCTTTACCAACGTCCCGTTCATATCTTATCTTAGTTTTTAATATTGTAATATATTCAGAATTATTTCGTCTACACATTAAGTTAAACGCCTCACTTAACACTTTCAATAGTAGCTGTAACAAATTCTTTTGAAATTCGTGACTCGATACTTAGTGTATGAGAAAAAGTTTAGCTTTCAGTCATGTAGGTGACCAGGATGTTTCAGTCATGTCTGAATAACGGGAATCAGTTTCAAAGAAAGCCTGTAAATAAATATTACGAGGAATTTCAACTTAGACTAGTGTCGCTCATTGGTCGATCTTTGATCACCATTTACTAAGTTTTTATTATGAATAGCTTCATACTCTTCTGCTAAATTAACTTTATTCGTTTCAAATGTCACGTTCAAAGAAATCATAAAATTGTATTAAGTATTCCTATTTGACATCAAAATATAAAAATTCGTACATTTGCGTAATAAATTTCGAGATTCAATTTTCTGATTAGACTCTGAGTATCAAGGTGGCGACAAATTTATTTTCATATGGTATATATAAATATCATTTCAATAAATCAAACTAGTGGCATAAAATAGCCTACTATCATCTTTGTACCTTCAGAGAACAATAAACAAAGGAAAATTTGAGAAAAATATTACGTCAATAGTAATCATATCTGAAAATACAGTAAGATCTGTATACCATGTTCATAGACAGTGTTAATTCTGTTTCTATTCGTGCATAGAGTTGTTTTACAAATTAGTGGATATCATTTCAAACAGTGCTAACGCTGTTTCGAGATTTATAAAAGGATTTGACAGTATCACTTATAAAACGGCTTAACTCACGTGCAACCCGGTGTCAGTACCGACTAGTTGAGTTAAGCCGTTTTATAAGTGATATAGTGAAATGTCTCACGAAAGTTTTAATTTTAGGATTTGACAGGTATCAAGGCGTGATATATGTATTCTTTAACTTAGTAATAAAACGTCAGATCCAAATAACATGACTCAGTCATTGGCCCGAATAATTCACAACGACCAGTGTTAATTGTCCTGATTTCATATTGTCGGTGACAATGTCACGTCACTTCAGTGAAAGTACAGACGAGTGCAAAAGTGTGAATCACTAGACATCAAGATACCTTATTAAATTATAATAGAGCAGCTCTGATCCACGACTTCGTCTAGAAATGAAACTGTCTAAACAGGCTGTATATACGAGATAGCGATCAATAATACAGATAATGTTAGGCAAATAAGTCGCGTTAAAAGAATGGTGACTCTAGTGACGTAGTTTTGTGTTCTCAATTTGTACTATCGATAAAAGAACCCATGATTTATATTGTATAGTGTTGAGTTTCATCCCAAAAGTGTCAAGACTTATCGATAGAGGTCCGCTCGAGCGAAGATGAATTTATCCCTTACCAAACTTTGATTGACGACTTTTAGTGGTTTTATAACTTAGTATAATATAAACGAAGGAAAATACCAACTGGTGTTTTTGATTGTTCGGTATAAAGTCAAGTCACTATTTTTATTCTCATATAAAATAAAGACATTTTTATAAATTTACATGATTTTTGTTATTTTATTTTTGTTTCGTGTATACATTGATAAATAACATATTGGTTTCTCAAAAGTTAATAAAGAAGTTAATTTAACACATTTCACACTTTCTTGTAAGCGCCTACCATAACTTTGCACTAAATAAAATACCATAAGTATTTGCTAATACATTTTGCAAGGCAATATTTTAATATATTAGTATAATCTTACCTCGGCAGCAATGTACGCAGGGATAACTGATAGCAGCAGTCTCTCCTGCTGCTCCCGCTCGCACTCCAGCTTGACGCGTTGCTCCAAGCATGTCCTGGTGCCCGCGAATGTGTTTCTGTGGGCGCGCTCAGTAAGCACGCGGTAGTACAGACCTATCCCGCTCGCCGATAACAGGAGAGCCAGCTCACATGTCAGCTGAGAAAGAAGTAAGTCATTGAAACAACTCATAGAATAAAAATTCTATTTAAGTGTTTATTACTTGTACAAAAGCATAGCAGTCTATCTTTTATTTTAATTTTACACAAAAGAGTCAGTGAATAGAATTCAATTCCGAGAAAAACATTTACATCGTAGCGTAGTTACATCAATAGAGTTTCAGTAAAAGAGTTCGTATCACAAAAAGTCGTTATGTCCTAGAACAAATTTTATGAAAGATGCAATGCAATATAAAAGTAAGTACATACGACTATATATAAGTTTTTATACCGTTATTAGTTTTAGAGACAAATTCTTCGTAATGGTAAGTTGGAGCATGTCTGATGCTATCTTTTATGTTTAATATAACGATGAAAACCACTTATTCCATACAACGTTGTATTGTATATCAAACATGTTATTTTAAAATAACCGCACATTCTCAATTTATTTTTACAGTAGACGACACATTTGGTTTTACATGGCGCCTGACAGTTTACGATAAGCAACTTTTAGCGCTCGCGTGCACTTGCAATAAACTTTTGCGAGGAACTGCATTTGCGTGATTTTTTAAATTGTTCCACGTTTATGGTCGGAAATTACTGTGGTAAAATGTGCTATTTGTGGCGTTTTCATTTACCATGGTTGTAATTATATTCAATATTATTTTTAAATATTTGTAATAAGATGTGTAAAGTATAGAAATGTTTAAGACTAAAGCTGTCAAATACCTGTTGATAGAATTGATCCTCTTGACCCTCAGGGCCGAGACCAACGGCGACTCCCATATACGCCAGGGTAAGACACGCTGACATGCCCAGAGCTATCCGTCTCGCAATAGGCATCATTGTGTGCACCATCTAGACAAAAAACCGTATTATTTTTGTGTGTCCACCTCTTTGCCTTACAATTTTTTTAAAGTAATGTAGATAAAGAAACTGTCACTAAATATTGTTTTAGCATATCTAGAATATTTTTTCTTATAGTTGGTTGTAGATAGATACTGACTTTATTTTAATACAATGCCTGGAATGCCAATGCCTCATACGCGAAACTAATTAGTTCAGGCAGGCAGCAGTGATCAGAATTTAATTACTTTGGAATAGGGGTGACCAAATGGTTGATCGCGACTATTGTCTAGTTAAACCTGGCGAGGCAATAAATCTATGTACGTATGAGTAAAACGTCAAAACGTATACCGAAAGGGGTCAATGATCCCACTTATGTTGTTTTTTTTTTAAGTACTAGCAAAATGTTTGTTTGTTTTTTATTAAAATATCAGTAGATTTTTGTTAATCTATGTTTGGTTAGTTTTTTTAATGAGATGTTCGGATTTTAAAATGTGTTCTTTTTTTAAAAAGTTGAAGAACAAACTTGCCGCTATAACTGTGTAAGAGCATGTATTATTGTAAGTTCGCTACTAGTGGGTACACTCGGACGAACACTAACCCGTCAATTTGTCGAGCAAATATTGAAAGGTTAAAAAAAGCAAAGTTGAAAATTCAATTTGTTACGTGGAGCTGCCCACCTCGTTGTAAGCATGGGAACACATTAAAATACCTTTTAGCGGACTAACTTAATAAACTGTACACCTGAACTCTACTTTACGTTAAAAGTGTGTCCAGTTCGCTGAAATTAACATGAGTACAATCCGCGCCCTTAACCATGTTCCGCTTACAGAAAAGTTCCCTTGTTCAATGCAACAGATAAATTTCGCCCCTTGTTAAAAATAACCAATAATTTAATAGTAAGATGCGCAAACAATATGATGATAATAAAAATCAATTAGCTGTTTAACATTGACCGACTTTTTTTTTGAACCAATACAATTAAAAGCTGCGTTCTATTAGTTACTGTTTTCGCGTCAAGGGCAAAACACCTATAAGAAGCCTGACTGTACAGTTGTATATCAAGCCTTAAATTATTTAATATAAAGTATTAAATCGGTACAGCCATTTCGGACATTATCTAGAAAAAAACAGTGACTTGCGAAGATATATAGAACAATTTAGAAATTATATTTTGCTTGTTAAAAACGCCAAACGTTCGCGAAATATTTTTATTTTACATACAGACACTAACTTTATTAATAAGATAATTATGAACCATGTTTTAAATACCCACTAATGAGTTGTGTCCGTACGACACACAAACAAAGCAGATATAGAGAAATACGTGGCTCGTTAGTTGACAAAATATTTGAGCCGCAACATGTAGGGTGGAGGAAAATAAACAAGTCGCCGGGTCAATTGTCTTGCGTCGCCGAAACTTTTTAGGTCGAAATAAAGTTTTCAGTCTAAAAATTTTTCAGGTCATTGTAATGAGATGGTTTATCTCAGTGAAAATTTACAAACACAACAAGTACTGAGATGCGTTAAGTTTGAAATCGAATATTGGTTTCGACTTTAGTTTAAAAATTATTATAGTTATTGGCATGACAATTTTTCCTACCGCAATATCATCTTCGCATTTAGTACACTGATTAATGTTTATAAATGGGCAAGTCATTAGCCGGTCGCTTTGAGAGCCCTACGAGGGAAATTGAATTTCCAACGGAAGTGTTTTTTCCCGCGCTAATTGCCCTCTCCGATGTCCGAAGGGAACTCTATTCTACAAAGTGGCGGGCATTGTGTTGGAAATGATGCGTTTTATATTGAAAATTCTTTATAACATCAAAGTAAACATTGTACTATGATTAAATGTAGCATTTGAAGCGATTATGTTGTAGAAAATGGAGTGGATTTTGTCATATTTTTTTCTCAACTAGTTGTCATAATGAACCATTCGTGCATCCATCTATCTTTTTTATCGGATCGCCTAAAATTTTTTGATCCAACGTTCATGAACGTCAGCAACTTCAGAAGAAGCTAAGATCCCAATCGTCTCTTGTCAATTTGAAGATGATCCCTTGCTTACCAGTATAAGTGCGAATAGCGGCAACGGTGCGTGATGCGTCGCCATGAGCGTGCCGGCGCCGAGACACAGCGTGACGAGCAGCGAGCCGGCCAGCGCCAGCGCCTCGCACTCCGCGGCGGCCGGCAGCAGCGCGAGCGCCAGCACCGCGCCCAGCACGCACACCGTCACCGACAGCGTCGTAACCGCTTTCACTTGCGATGACAGCTCCTGCCCACAAATAAAGAATCATTACTACAATACACTATATCAAATATTAAAAAAAGATTAGCGAACATGTTTAGTAGCGCGATGTCAAATGGACAACAGTAACCTCACCCGTTA
This sequence comes from Papilio gigon, assembly GCA_027563995.1. Lineage (NCBI taxonomy): Eukaryota > Metazoa > Arthropoda > Insecta > Lepidoptera > Papilionidae > Papilio > Papilio gigon. Next base: position 813,010 of record JAODUI010000004.1, read on the forward strand.
TGGACCAATAACATCGGTCTAAAGACTTGTTCATTGACAAAACACGTAGATCTAAATGCATTTGCTGTTTTCCACAAAAAAAGTTATATCAACGACTATGTTCTTTTGGATTTGGTTCTTTAAATTACCGTCGCATTTTTGTGAGAGCATAATATTAGTGTTGCATGAAAAATTTCATAATAATTCTCTATCCCCCAAATCCCAGAACGAATTTAATATCAGTATGAACAGTGTATTTGTACCTTATACCGCATCGAACTAGTTCTGTCCTAAAGAAACACATTCATGTTTCTAAAGCTGCATCACTTTTATCATAAAATCAAGTAGTTGTTTAAGGAAGGAATTTTAAGGAGTTATGTCTTACTTCCTTCCTCCGAAGTTTTTGCAGAAGAAGAATTACACTATTGTAGTGTCCGTCGTGATACAACCGCAAAGAAATTGGTCGGTTATTCACCAAACTACAAGTGACTTAAGTCGGTATTTTTAATCAGCATAGAAAAAATAGTATGTCACAAAAGCTTTCATAAGTTGAAAATATGAATGTTTCAGATAAATACAGAGTAGAAACTTGTTTAAAATAACTATTAAATATTCGCTGGAAGACATTTTTGAAACAATGATTGATGAATTTAAATTAAAAATGTCACGAGTGCAGCTTAAGTAAATCTCACTTAAAGTTTAGCGAGAAAAGTTGTTTAAGCAAAATGTGTTTGTATATTTGCAAGATAGATTTTTAAATAGTTTGAAACGACATTCTAACATCTCAGTCCTTCACAATTATAACTAGCAAATATTACTTCGCAAGTACTGTAAATAATTTCATCATCATCATCATTAGCTCACTTTACGTCCTCAGTATAGCGCTCAGTATCTACCCTATTCGTGGTGTCTAGGTCATAGTCAATGCTGGCCCAGTGCGGGTTAACATCATACACATCTATGAATGTCTTGGCAGATATATGCAGGAATCACGATGATTACCTTCATCGTAAGAACACCGGATAATGTACATATGAAATTCGAAAATCGAATAATACATTGGTGCATGGCGGAACTCGAATATAGACAATGTCGAGTACGGTGTTTTTTTTGTAAATGTTAGTTCAATGTTTTAAAAAATAAAAGGAAAAGTTCGGGATGTCATGAGAATTTTACGTCATAATTTTATCACATATCTTTTGTTTTACTTAATAAGCATCGTAACAACAATAGGACCTCCTTTGTTGTAATGTAATCGCCGGTTATCACAATAACGAGCACATAGGTTGAATACAACTCAACGTTGTATTAAGGGACACCACGATAAAC
>JAODUI010000004.1:821816-832376 GCA_027563995.1 Papilio gigon
TCGGTACTGACACCGAGTTGCACGTGAGTTAAGCCGTTTTATAAGTAGTATAGTGAAATGTCTCACGAAATTTTTAATAGTTTACTGTCTACCTGTTTGTCGAATGAGAAGAAAATGTTAATAATTACTTCCAACACACATTTTATTTATTAGTGATTACTGTTTACACTTTTTTCAGCAATGTTTCTTTAAAGAAAATGAGTGATGACACGAATTGAAAATTGCTAGACAATCGTTGAGTTCCTAGTGTTAATTGCAGTTATTAAACAACATGGTTCACCATGCTCCTAGGAACCGGAAATTATAGCCATGGCGCACTGAATGCATCGCACCGTTTATTATATAGCAATATCAAACCGCATCTGTCTAACAATAGGTGATTTGAAACACGTGTTGAGTCCTATATGCAATGTTTGTATGCATTGTTATAACATAAAGTTACTCTGAGCAAAATGTTCTAGATCTAGTTTGCAATGTTACTGGAAAAAAATAACATTTTTACGACATGAATACACCAATAAAATATTACAATCTCACCATCCTGTCTCCATCCTCGTGACGGTCTTTGGTAGAGGGCTACGTTCAGTGGGCGACACGTCTCTAACATTATGATTATGGTCCTATCCTCATCCCACTCGAGTAGAGTCAGCGCACCAGACTTACTCCTCCAGATCATGCTGCCAGTCGTCTGTCCCTTTTTAGTCATGGCAGCATTCACACAATCCATCCAACGCCATCTAGGCATATCCCCACTGGTCTACTTCTTATTGACAGTTAAAGTTTTCTTTGTTTCCGTAACTATTTTATAATAATGTCTCACAATATATTAAACAATGAAGCTACGACCTTTATTTGTCATATTTTGTCGCAAGATAACATTTACTGCTCATGTTTTCTTTTAATGAAGAAACACAACTTGTAACAAAAAAGGCGGGGCGCTGACTTCATCGCTACATTTATGCAAAATGAATGAGATTTATTAAACGTGTCTTTCGTCCATGACCGGACAGGTTAGCGAACTACACGTAACCCTAACCTTGCGAAGGCCTGTCATATTTAGAGTTGCCGGAGTAATAAAGCTAAAATACGTCGGTCATATAAACACAGCTGTACGAATCGTACTGGGTAACGATATTTACAAAGTTGACTCGTTGGTAACATGTACATTTGGGATATAGTTTCAATACTAAATAAGTCTCATTAGTACTCCAGAGTAGACTGAAATAGCTCACATAAATCGTAAGCTGCGCCGTCCTCACTGAGAGGCTCGGAATCTACGTATGAAGGAGTGAGATGTCTTGAGTCTAATGTAAGTGTAAATCTTGACATTATAACCTTGTTTTCTATTTCTAAATGTTTCTTTGCATAGCCAACTAATGGGACAAAGAACTGCAATTTTGACATCGTGTCATGGACAGGACTTATGTCTTAAAGGTGGCAACACACTAGGGTATTTCTTGAAAAGATTGAATTAGGCGTTCAGTGTCATCGTGCTGTGCAAGTGATAGAAGGATTTAAGTATTCATTACAACATTTGTTCGTACCTTTCAAGCAAGTATTTAAATCGTTGAAGGCGTTATTAACATGGACTCTGACATTTTATTTTGTGTTAGCCTTCCTTAAGACGTGGTTAGGTTATAGTAAAAAAAAAATTCTACGATACTTTAATGTATGGAACCCTTTAATTCGCCTTAACCACAATTGGTGTCGACTCGCAGCCGCCACTCTTACTCAAAGAGAGTGAACGAGCTCGTTACAAGATGACTCTACACTGGTCTTAACAAGGAACTAGTTCCTCTCGCATTCGCACTGTTGCGCTCTTTGATACTGATTTATGTGTGCAATTTGCTATTCAATTCATTATACGTTCCAGACATAAGTAACTATGTGAGAAATTTCATCTATTGTACAAATGTTGATAAAAGTAAATGTTTCGATTAATATATTTTGGTACGTTAGTGATCTAGACATAAGGGCACGCAAATGCCATTATTTTATTTTGCCTACTGGGCCAGATAAATATATCGGACTATAACTGTTAAATTAAAACAAGTGATACGTCAACTATAGGTAGTAACAAGGTTCGACTTTATTAAAAAAGTATTAGTAGATTTTCGTTAATTTACTAATATTTTTGTAACCATTTCTGGAAAGCTTGAAAAATCTTGTGTTAGGATATGGTTGACGACAATAGTGGAATGGTGGGATTCAAACCCTCGACCGCTGGATCAGTAGTCCGTACCCTTAACCATTGACTATTGACGCTTCATATTAGGTTAGTAAAAAAGATAAAACCAATGAAAAATCCCTTGAAAATTCAACCTTGTCATTTATTTTATGTCTAGATTTATTGGCTCCACAAAACGTATTATTTACGAGTTGAGTGCATCGCAATGGCGCCCGCAATGCACATCGAAATGAATTCAAACTATTTCTCTTTGAAATATATTGCAATAAAGTGTTTAGTTATGAAAGCTCACTATGCCAAGAATATGCCGCGATCACTGCGATCTTGATATACTCACCGAAGAGACTTCCCTATAATTTATAAATGTATATGTAAAAAATACTTTTTCAAGCTCTCATCAAGGTAAAATACCTAATTACGTTTATCTTCAAATAAACATGACGTAACTGCTAAAATCGTGATTCTGCTTGGCTTTTTGCACAACCTTGATTTTTGTTGGTGACTGTATATTTAGAAAGCAAACCGTAAAAAGCAATAAATCCAATATAAACACGGCGTCCACATAAACATAGTTGTTAAGCCAGCAACACACATTCCATTTTTAATGAAGAGTCTAACAGTACACTTCAAATTCCGTGGGTAAATATCTTCTTCCCTAGTGTTGCTATTAGTGAAAAATTGAAACAATTTAACTGGCAGTTAAAATGTCAGACACACGTTAGTTTCAAGTATACAATTCGGCTGTCCTAGTTCCAAACCTGATTATTTCTACTATCCATTTCAACTGAAGATGATGATGATGATGATGACATAACTTTATTGTGATTTGCTTAAATCTAGGCATCCATAACGTAGTGTGTGTTCGAGACTTACGTGAGTCCGAGTTGAATACATCATGATTCAACTTTCGTTAACACATATACAAGTCATAGCCTAAAAAAAAGTAAACGTAAAATAAACCACCTGTATCCCATAAATGTTTACGAGTGCTCGCGGCGCGGCTCGCGCGAATCAATCAAATTGACTTGTTAACAACAATGAGTCTTTATTGTGCTTTATTGCGATGAAAACTGTTTGCCGTATTTCATTGAGGTGCTAACGGAATATATTAGTCTGACTATGAATTTTCAATGGATTAACAATTGTGGGAAGATGTAATAGAAAAGTGTTCGAATATTTCTTAAATTATCCATCACTGAATATTTTACAGTTAGAAGCTTTAGGCGATTGAAATATTGATAACATATTTATCATCATATCATCATGTCATCAACCTGCCCTTTTCCCTACCTCGTGTCGGCGCAGTATGCACTGCTCTTCCATACATCTGTTAGCTATCATATCTGAACTCACACATTTCCTACACATATTCTCATACACGCTATCCATCCTCACCTTTTTCGGCCTTCCCTTGCCTTTATAGCCCACATATTTTACTATGTTTGTAATTTATTTAATAAGTCGCTTTGCATGGATGAATGTTTATTATTACGAATCTTTAAAACGGTTTGGAAAAACGCATTTCTTTTTTTTTTTAACGGGGGCAAACGAGACGCGGATCGCCTAAAATTATTTGATCCGACGCCCATGGACTTCAGCAACACCAGAGGAATTGCAGATGTACTGCCGGCCTTTTAGGGGAAATTTCTATTTGGTATTTTTTTTTTAATTTCATGCGAGAAAAGTCACGTACGATAGTTAGTTATAAAATATGAATAAACCACACATTTCCGCGGCAACTAGCAATGCATCAAAATAGATTCGGCGTATGAGTCACAAGTATCTCACGACCGCTGATGCAGCTTGGCATTGTGTTTATTTACTTAGATTACTACAGCTAAAGATATGAATAAAAAACGATACATATCTTAGTATCAAGGTCATCTATGTACTAGTTCAAACTACACTCTAATAAAGGAAATTTAGTATAGTTTATGGACCCTCAGTTTATAAATTGACGTAATATAAGAATTTCTCCAAAGAATATATTGTAATTCCCGACATTACCTAGTACATGAATACTTTTCTAACATAAGGTTTTATTAATAACCGAATGACAGAAACTGATTTCTTGCTAGAAAAAACTTAACAAAATTTGATACTATAAAAAAACCAACAACAAAATAAATGTGTGGCTAAAGGTGCCAGCTCAGCATATGCAGGAACGGCCTGAACCGTCCCAGAGCTGGTTTTCAGCTGACTCCTTTTGGACTCACCTTAAAGGTTATAGTAAGCACCTTATGGAACATTTCACATCGCCAAATCAGTTATTAATAACGGTTAGTAATGATTCAAGTTTGGCCAAATATTGTGTTGTTCGAAACGAGTCCAAGATCAATAAATTCGTCAGTAAACGTAACAAAGACGGTTTGGAAATATACTTCAAATAAAAGACGCTGAAGTAACTATAATTATTTACGGTTACATTCAGATATTGTTGATTAAAATAATTAAAATGCTATGCAGTCACAATAACATAGACGGCACGGTAGACCCACCTCTCCACGTGTTCATTGTTCCCACAGCAACTAAGGTTCGTTTGTTTTTTGAATACTTTAATAAATCTATGAAATAACTTGACATTCGTAAAATCGAAATTACTTATCGAGTAGACTATTAGAGATATTATTAATATGCGAAAAATGCTCGCTTCCATAATCAAAAGAAACAGCTGCATTTATTACATCGTAGGAATTTTCATATCGGCAACAAGCACGCGTTCAATATGGCGGAAATAAGCGTGAAGGATTCTTGTCACTATGTTCGAATCTAGACGCTATGCGAATGTCTTGCTTTATGCGAATTATGTATTTTAATATTACTATAGATGTAATAAAATTGAATTTATGGCGAAGAAAATTAAAAAAAAATTAAGACGTAGATGCAGATTAGCTAGGCCTTCCGCTACATGGGCCGAACATCATGACGATCTTTAGGGGAAGCCCACGTCCATTAATGGGCTACAGTGGCTGATATGAGCCTAAATATATAATCTATAGATGAAGGGTTCCATACAAGTTTGGGAGAACCGATTTTTGAATTGTTATTTTGTATTTAAAATGATAACACCGGGAAAATCTATGTAAGCTTAAGTCCTCCCTTTTATTGCCTAACATTAGTTCTTCGGATAAGGTATGTGTAGATAATATTAGAAGCCGGTGAAAACAATACTTATAAGTAAATAATTGTAATTTGATAAGTAATAAATATAAAGTATATCATGTCGTTGGCTCTCTGGCCATCGTCCAAGCGTCCCGCGATCACGGCGTCGTGTTATTTTTGTAACGGAACCCGCATTGTGACGCCAACTAATGTCATCGTATCATCAACACTTTATTGCAATCTGATAATATTAAAACAACACAGTTTATAAACTCTACAGAGCTTTAAAAGTATATCATTGAAACATACAAATTGAACGTATGTTTTTTTTCGCGGATAATTTTGTATTCAAGGCTTAATTCTAAAACTAGCTTAAACAATTGATATGATTTTAGTTAATGTGACAGTGTGTGTCAGAAATGTGACACGGGTATGGTCAATTGACTTTTTAAAGTAACAACTAGGAATCACGAAACCGGAAACGAAGTAACACAATTAATTCAATTAATTCGTCCAAAACGGAATATCAACAGTAATGTTAAAATTTAGTGTTATTACGCGAACGCCCGCGTCACTTGCTGGCATCAATATTTCACACAGAGTCTAACGTATCATAGATCTTAATTACGAATAATTGCACTCATCATATGATTTTGAAAATTGAATCTTCTTTAAAATTAGTTAGAACACAATTTTCCTTGTAATCTAATAGAAAAGTAGTGACGAGCTAATAGCCAAGTTTTGATAGTTTAAATCAGAAATGGGTTTTGGCTTACCTCAAGTTCATAGAATAAGATTGCTCATGTCATACACAGCGAAATTATACCCAATTTAAACAAAATATTTACGAGATTATAAACACGTGGTCGAGAGTTCGAATCCCACTATTCGACTATTGTTGTGGACCATATCTAAGCATGAGGCTAGACCTTAGCTGGAGTGGTGGTTACAAAAAATTGCTAATATTAAAATAAATGTAGTTTACCGGTTTAGAACTTTTAAAATTAAAAGAATCGTTTACAAGAAGTGGCTCGTTAACACTTTCTAACAAGTTTAGAGTTCGCATTAAAACGCTACTGAACTGAGAATCATCACTTCCAGCGAAGACTTTGAAGTGTGAATATGATTACGTTTGTATTTGTGTTATGACTTATCTACGTGTTTTTTCGTTTAGTTTACACCTAACGCTGTTAAATCAATAAACGGAAGCATATGGTAGATGTTTTTTTCTTAAATTGGAATGACGTCATATTTAATAAACGAACATTGCAACTGGTTTTACAAATAAATGAAGTGCGACAAGCTTATGTGAGCGGTAGAAGGCGCTGCTGTCACGGTTATAGCTGTCAAAAAATATACTAACAATTTTTTACTCTATACGATCATCCTAGTAACTTCTCATCCATACATTTTTGTTTGAGGAAAGTAAACACAATACAATAGTATTAATAAAAATAAAATGTTTTAGATAAACGATTTCTAATTTATAAAGACTATTTAAAACTAATATTGTAAAAAAAACATATAATATTCGTTTATACAAACGTTAATGTACCAATAAAGATTTCAGCTGACGAAAAAAATGCGAACGACTTGAATAAATTAAAGTCATAAATATGAGAAGATTTCAAAGAGAAAAATTATCGTAAAGAAACACTAATTTATCGTTTTTTATCATAATTTGAACATATCCCTTTAAACAACATACATATGACATAGTTCATACATTCAACTCTACATATATAAAATATTACATCGCATCTGTTTGTAACTTTAAGAAAATTAGGCAGATTTCCATATTCTCCTCTCTCCGTCCGCTCACAGTACGTCCCCACCGAGAGACTCAGAGCCCTACTATTAGGGGTAACTAGGTCATAATCAACCACGCTGGTCCTATGCGGGTTGATTGACTTTACACATATATTTTAATTTCTTCACAGATATGTGTAGGCATCACTATGTTTTCCTTCACCGTAAGAAGGTCCGAGAAATGTACATATGAAATTAGAAAATTTAAATATATTGGTACTTGGCTGGTTTCAAACCTGGACCTTGTCAAGTTCGGACCGGTCCGGTCAAGTGCTTATTATCTGCGCCACTGACTCTCATTCCAATTTCCATATAGTTGTTAATAATATGTCTAAAATCACGACGTACAGAATACGAAATGGTATAAATATCTCGACTCGAAGAGACCTCTACCGGAGATCATGAACACTAAAGCATCGCTGGGGTGCTTCGACGAGCTGGGTTCGCTGGAATAAATTATTTTACCTTAAAATAAAACACGCCCTTGTCTGTATCGAAACCGCTAAAGTGGTAAGATGAAGTCCATAGATTACTGTCTCATAAAGCGGATAGGAAACTTTCCCGCGCGGACGCAGTTGCGGTTCAAAACTAGTTCAGCTAAAAACCGCTGAATGCCATTAAAAGTGATTTATACAGGACGGATATTAATATTTCAGCAACAGACATGTCGTAGGTTTATTTTTTTACTCCCGCCTACACGGATAAACTAATATCACATACTATACTATGTGTACATATAGTTTATATGTCAACGTGACATATATTATGACGACATTTCAGTCTATTATAAATAGGGTATATAGAGCTGTGGAAGTTTGAAATCTCTATTTTACCTCTATTAGGATGTTATACTCTCTTACCAAATAACAATTAAACTTTCTGTTAAATAAAAGTTAAGCACCGCACATACTGAAGTATGTGCGGTGGTTATTTAACACAAATATAAATTAAATTAATTAATGAATTAAATGCGAAGGTTTTTTTTTATTAACAGTTTTTAGGCCTCCACAGACTCGCGGTCCATAATCTATTTTGTTCTATTTATATTTATACATTCAGTTCTGTTTTCCTGAATTTAATAATACTTAGTATACTTATGAATTTAATATCTACTTATATAACTATACTGTTTTTTGTGCCTATGGAGCGGCAACGTCAATACTTACAAAATGCGCAGGTTTAAATTGATAGATATTGGTTGTCACGCATCACCATAGCAACTAAACAGATCTCAGTCGAATTTGGCATAGATGTAAAACAGTTTGAAAAAACCCATATGCAAATAATTTACAATTTTTCTTATTCCACGCGAACGGAGTCACGGGCGACAACTAGTATAGATAACTTTAGAGCTTTGTAACGTATATATTGATATCGTATATTCTGATGAAGAAATAAATGCTGATTTAATGTTCTGCAAAACAATTGAATACCTGATTTCATTCTCTCGAGACGTTTTTCATAATCATCCAGAACACGTTTATAAAAAACCATCACAAATTATTCAAGATACACACAGAAGATTTTTGTAATCGATATATCAACGGATATCGATTTTCGATCGATTATCGAATTTAAACACTTTTCCATATACAATAATCGTTCGACGTCTGTGTATACAATTATTAGCAGATTCTCGTAATCCGTCGCTGCACCGCGGACACCGGTCACGAACTAATCTATTTCTGATGTGCTGATTTTATTACTAAAAAATTGTTTGATTTTTCTTACACGTAGCAACTGGAATATACCAGGATTGTATAAGTTAGGAGGAGAAATACGACGTTTACGATATGTGTTAGCTGTTTGTAATAATTAGAACGATATTCACAGTACAGTCAATTTGTTCATGTAATGCATTGCTGTACTATGGTTGCTCTTACAATAAACTGTACTTTGTTTTGAATGAGCGTTTAAACAATAGCAGTACTGAAATCTACTGCTCTACACTGTTCTGCCGACATGAGTGGATAGTGTATGGCTATAATTTTGCGGGATTTAAAAAAGGCCTAAGTATTTTTAAAGAAGCGTCAATAACCAATAGATTAAGGGATGTACCGATGTAGCAGTTGTGAGTTCGACATCCGCAATTCGACTGTCGTGAACCTTATCCTATCACAAGTTTTCAAGCTTATATGGAATGGTTACTAGACTAGTACGTTAACAAAAATCTATTGATACCTTAATAAAAAATAGGTATAGTAGTCGACCGTAGATTTGAAGCAAAATATTAAATTTAATCTTTATAAGATATGTTCACTAAACTCCTGTTTATGTATAACGCTTTATATGGCAACATATATAAAACAATTTAGTGCCATCGCGTTACGTAAAATACGTAAGAATATAACCTGAAGGATCTTACTAATATTATCTATACAAAAGTTCAGATGTATGGATGTTTATCAGCAACGCCAAATAGTTTGACATGTTCGACATGAAATTCAGCACAGAGTTAGATTACTGGCTAGAATAGAGCATAGGTTTCTTACTAAGTTTGTTTTTTAACTCTCGCGAACGAAATCGCGTGTAAAAACTAGTAAGAATATAAAAGTAAGAAGTAAGCTATAAAGCCAAACGAGATTTCTTTGAGTGCCCATTTTACCTGCGATCGTAAATCTTCTAGGAAGTTCTTTGAAAACACGCTTCCTTAGACTACTCGTCATAATACATGGGTTAGATAAAATGTACCGAATCTGTAAACTTAGAGGAACAGTTACGTGTTTATATATTGAATAAATGAATATCCAACAACAAGTATTTATAGTTTATCTTAAAGCAAAAATTGTGTACCTCTTTTCAAGGACATTAAGGGAACTGATGAACCTAAAGTTGATCACAGTTAAAGGTAAAGTAGGGAAGAACTTTTTCCACAAAATGTCATTATTCAAGTAAATGTTCGACAATGATGTTTCCACAAATAAAAGCGCCAGTAGCCTGATGGTTAAGTGCACGGATTTCCTATCACGTGGGTCAGAGTTCGAATCCCGCCGTCTTAAACCATGTTTTAAGCGCCCATAGCCTAATGGTAATGGGTACGGTCTACTGATCTAGAGGTCGTAGGTTCGAATCCCGCGATTCGACTATTATCGTGGATTATATCTTAACACAAGCTAAAGTTTAACAGGAATAGTCACAAGAAATATAAGTAAATTAACAATAATCTACTAACATTTTAACAAAAAAAAAATGGTATCCTAAAACAAGCCTATAACTTAGTTGGAGTGGTAAAGGAAATATTGGTGAATTAGTAAAAAATATGGTAACATTTTGTTTAAGAAAAAATGGACTTCATTGCATGGACTACTGATACTTATACAAAAGTATATCATCCATACATTATTATGTCTTAATCATCATAGTTTATAATCATCTTAGTTATAGTTTTTTTTAAACAGTGTTTATGCACATTTACTGTACGCACGATGTGCTTGTCTTTAATTGTGATTGCATAATGCCTT
>JAODUI010000004.1:833038-867525 GCA_027563995.1 Papilio gigon
AAAAAATGGACTTCATTGCATGGACTACTGATACTTATACAAAAGTATATCATCCATACATTATTATGTCTTCCACGGATGTTTCGGCTACGCAAACCTACAATCGACCCACACAACTAAAAGAGTACTGGCACAGTTTTCTCAACCGACGTCGACTGTAGTTAATTTTATTACAGGTTTTATTATTAAAATATATTTTCCTATAATAAAATAAACAGTTTACAACAGCTGTACTCAGGCGTCTCGTCAACGGATACTTTGATGTTACAAAAGTCAACATTCTAACACTTCAAAGCCATCTCTAATCTTTATTAATACTTTACAAGCTACTTCTGAAGTGTCTACGGACAGTAATCGAGGTGATGGCCAAATTTCAGCCAGAACTGTTTTGTCTTTTTAGGGTTACCCGCTAACAAACATATGTTCATATAATCTTGCGCATTTTAACATAGTAGTAACAATATCCTCTATTTAATTTACTAAACTATTAAACGGAAATTACGTAGTATTTTGTTAAATCATTTTATAATGTAAAATTTCAAACAATAAAACACAAGTCGCAGCTACATTTTGTCTCTATATTGTTCTGAATGAAACCCAGTTGCAATTATGAATATTAAATCATATGGTATATGAACATTTCATAAAGAGCTTGAAATTACAAAGAAAGAGATTAAAACGCATTGGCTTTGTTCCCAGCAAATGGATTATGAAATGTCTGGTGTATATTAAAATTTGCATTAACGAGCACAATATCTCCGCGAACAACTTGCTAACAACAATTGCGCTTCATCCCTACATAATACTAGGTTTCCCTTGACGAATGATCTATGCATAACATCTTTTTTATTCGTTTAAAGTAAAAAGTGGAACAGAGAATGAAAGCTCGTAAGTTGTATTTGGTTTTGTTAGAAGCTTTTTACTTCCGACACTAAGAAATTGTTTCGTGAAATTTCAGTATCATTTGCACAAACATTTTGCGTATGCTCAATACTATGTAATATAACGAATTATTCATCGCTGTTGAACGTAAGCAGAGTGGCGCAGTGGAAGCGTGCTGGGCCCATAACCCAGAGGTCCGTGGATCGAAACCACGCTCTGCTAAGTTATACTTTTTATTTTTAAAAAATCATTGAAAATATCGTTCTATTTTTAAATTTGTACGTTAAATGTAAATGAACTACTTATATCTTAAAAGTCGGGATGAGAAATAGACAATCCGTCTCTCAACGGCAGCTGGAGTGTTTATTTTCGAAACCGCGGCAACAGAACTGTGAATCCAAGGAGCGTGTTGTAATACAGGTGCTCTTGTACTACTAACGCATAGTCAGGGAAACAAAGAACACTTTTTTGAAATTCGAACATGTTTGATTATTTAAAATAATTTCTGTGCACAATATAAAATGGCGGCTGTTTTTTTTTTAATTTATACCATTGTTGATTATGCTATTATGCCAATTGAAGGATTTTCACTATAAAAGTAGTTACTCTAGATTTATGTTGTTTTTTTTTTTCGAAAAAAAGGACAAGTTAGTGACGCCCTATTCGGAAAGCTACGAGCCAAATTTAACGAAAATAGGATTACAGGTCAAACGGTCCACTGAGTAGGGTGACCTCTCATTTAGCTTGCGTTAGAATATCGACATTGTTAACGTAAACTTAGATAATGTTGATGAAAACTGTTTACTAGAATCCATAGTTAAAAAAACACAAATTAGAAAACACTGTTCTGTCACGACATAAAATATTTACTATGAAAATAATCACGATTTTTTTTCTTAAATTCGTGTTCGGCATGTGCCTGACACTGAAAAAAAAAGTAGAATACTGCGAACCTGCTTCGTTTTTTCCCCCGCGATTTTCAGTGTCATCCATGACGAGCACTTAAAATAACACACGAATTAATTTGACACTATCACAGCCGCCGAGGCCTGTCACTTTTAATCATTTATAAATTGGCCACACTTCACAAATGACCTTGAAATTGTAATTTAAAAAAAAATGAAATTAAATTTTTCGATTTCATACGCACAGTCTAGCAACACTGTGTTATTTTTTTAAAACAAAACGCGCTAAAGTTGTTTTTTTCTTAAATCGCAAAGGCGTCGCTGTAGTTCGATCGCGGCGTCCACACTGGTCTATTCTCGTGTTTGCGAAATGAAAATTTTAACACACGTGTTTTTAACTGATTGTATATTTGTTTATATTATTTGTAGGTGCCTGTATCGCTTCTCAAGATCAGGCGCTCAAAAATACTTAAATTTAACGTATGAAGTATTATTCTTTGAACGGTAAACTGAACTTTGTGGTGTCTACTAATTCGATTGTACTTCGTTTTAAGTTAATTAAATGTTGAAGTTAAAGAATGTTAACTCTCTAAGGGTAGTTTATCAAAAATGCAAACTATTTAAAACCTTTTCTTTTAATATCTAAACATTATAGTCCTGCCTAATCTTTGATATAAATATCACGTTTTCCATATGAAATACAGAAATTCTAGGGTTACTAAATCTACATGTCTATGACCACAGGCAATTAACGTACAAGATGTAATCGTCCGAAAAGTAGATAATTTACTGATACTGGCATATTTCCAACATACCATTGAAGAGCTATTGCATTTGACAGTAAAGTTTTATAGTCCAGCAATGAGGTGTGGGCGCACAGATTTGGACGTCTTAACAATTCCTATTCAAGACTACCGAACACAAGAATTTATATCCAAATGTATTAATACATAGTATATTTTCTTGCGTATTCAACGGGGGGGTTGAACAGCAAAACGTCAGTCATGTCTTCACCACATGCCATGTGTAAATGACGCGACACGACAGACTTTGAAATTACTAATTGCGTTTACCGCCCCTAACAAATGTCGCGTGGGAATAATACCTTAATTTATACTATTGTGGTAATCTTAGTAAATAAGATAAGATCATTAATAATCATGCTACTAAGTTATGCTAGACTAACATATTATGCCACTCAAAGGAATGATAACTTTCTTGCATAAGTAATAAAAAAGAACCTTTTAACGTACTTGCAAAACTACATTAAGATGAATCATCACGCTGATTATTAGAGCTATTAGGATACTTGAAACAACTTGAAAGTTCCGGGACGACAAAATAAGAAAAGGCAAGTCCCCCAACAATGAAAGTGTACTCACATACATGTTTAATTCGTATGGTGTTCGTTTTCTTTGTAGACAAAGGTGTAGACAAAGGTGATCGCTCGAGATACTCTGCTTTTATTATGCATAGTACACCGTGTTTTCTTCGCTCGAATTTTGGGAATTTTTCTTTTCTTAAAACGTCTTTCTGTCTTAAAAATAAATGAAGCTGCAAGGTTGATCTTGTGTTCTATTTACGAATAAATAGAAAAATGTTGAATTTATATGGGGAAAAGTATTTTTTTAAGCAAATCTAAATGTCAGGAATTATTCAGGCAAGACTTCTAGATGTAGACGGTTTGTATTGGATTGTTGAGTAATTATTGTTAACGGTCAAGTTATAAAAATAGTCTAAACGCTTGGTCCAAAGTCAAAACCAAAAGTACGAAAAGAAGTGCTACATCCGTATTGATGTATTTTTGGTTCTGTGATACAACCGAACTATACTAATAAACTATCTCAAAAATCTTTTGGATAAAAATAATGCTATTACACTATTTTATTAATTTATTATTTTAATAATATTACTTTATTATAATTGCGTCGATAGAGCAATCTTAAAATAATAAGGCCTAAATAAATCTTTTTTTCTTTTGTAAGTTTCTACCTTAAATGGCAATAATTTTATCTGATGCTTTTTGGTCACTGTCAACTTTTTGCAAAGCCGCGTGACGGATGACAGATGACAATCAATGTCAAGTGTCGACGTTGTTTTGACTCAATGTTTTTGTGTAGTTTTCTATAAGTGAGAATAACTAAGATTTCTAACAAGATCTTCTATTTAAAGTTGTACAGAAGTGATTTCAAGTATAGTTTTTTTAATCAAAATATGTACTATTAGTTGTTGACAGTTTCTGCCAATACAACATAACAATGGAAGACGGTGACGAAAGTTTGCACCGTTTAGAAGGCACGTCTGGAGATGCGGTTGGAGGTTTAATCATTAAAAAGAAAGATAAACCGCAGGAATTTCAATTTGCAAAACCTTCCTTGCTAGGGTTAGATAAACTTGCAGCGGCTAAAAGGAAGCAAAACAGATTAATATCTTTTCAAACTGAGGAGAACGAGTCCGAAGACAGTGAAGACGTAGGCGACTCATCGGTTGTTAAGGGTCGCAAATACAGAAAGCACAATGAAGAAACTCCTACATATACAGGTGGACTTTCTGAACAGGCAAGAGAACGGATGCTGGAGCGTTTACAAAAGTACATATTTTTATATTTTTTAATCAATTTAATTTGATGTGGACCTGAGTGAACTAGATCTCTATTTAATGAATAGAGCAGTTAAGATTATATGACATGTTACAGGTGTTGTCTTTTTAAAGTATAAAAATAATTTATTACAAGCTCAAATGTTATTTAAATATAATGTAAACCATCTTAAAACTGTTTTGTAACCTTTAAATTAAGTGAATATACTAACAATAGATTGGTTCACCAATGTACAATTATATTTCATTTACAGAAAAGAAAAAGAAACTAAAGAAAAGGGTGTTCACTATTCAACTAAAGATGAACAGAAATTGAGATCAAGGGATGAGGATGATCGGTCTTATCTCAGTCGCTACGATCGAAGGGACCGAGACAGAGACAGGCGAAAGGATGATGACTATAAGAAAGATAGAGAGAGAAATAGAGATAGAGACACGGACAGGAGAGAAAAGGACAGAGATAGGAGAGATTCAGAGAGAGGTAGCTCAAGACGAAGTTATTACGAACCGAGATTTAAAGATGAACCGAGAACTCCAAAGTAAGCTATTTACAAATAATAAACATCAGCACTATATATTTTATAATAGAAGATATATTTATGTAATATTTTCTCAATTCTAATTTTCAGTCTTAAAGTCCTAAAACCGACAGATAAAACAGCATGGGATGATGATGATGATGACCCAAAAGGTCCCATAAGGAAGTCTAGTTGGGACTTCCCTACACCACTGCCACGGGACTCGAGTTCTGGAGACCGTTCACAAAGAAGCGAGCGGGGAAGACCATTGAGAGATAATAAAGGGAAACTCTATGAGTACTCATCTAGGGCAACACCACATAAGTAAGTGACTTTTTTTTAATGAAAATAATTTTTCACACATTATTTATACAGTTCAGATTGTTTCAGAACTTTGTGTTGTATTAATGTTCTATAGTAACAAATGTAAACACACTTTTTTTAATATGTGGATGATATTGTACTGTTTAAAATTAACATTACTATATACTTATATCTGTGTACCAAACACAAATACTAGACCAAATTAAAAAAGTCAGTCAAAAATGTACAACAGCGCCATCTAGAAGATGATTCGAAAAGATCCGTTTACTTAGTTCCATTTTTAAATTTTCTATTATTCTATTTAATCATTATTACAAAGCCGCATTTTTTTTTTTCGTTCTTAAAAACAAATTATTTGTTTATATAATTTAACAATACAGGTGGGCGTCCAGTCGGCGCGTTGTGGACATAGACGATCCTGACTGGGAGGAGGTAGAGAAGAAACTGGACCGAGCCTGGTACAATATGGGTGAAGGTAATTTACTTTCGTTAATACTGTCTAGGACTCAATCAACCACGCTGACCCAGCATGATGTCGATGACTTCACAATTCATCTTTGAATTTCTTCATATGTGCAAGTTGAAACTGCCTAATATCTCGCCAAGTTTAATCAGCTTATATATATGAAGCGCTAATAGATTACTAATTTAGGGTACCGATTTAGAGGTCGTCGGTTCGAATCCCACCATTCGACTATTGTAGTGAACCATATTCTAACAAGAGCTTTTTCAAGCTTACCTGGAATGGTTAAAAGAAATATTAGTAAATTAACTTAATGATTTCCTAAAGAAATAAAATAATGTAACCTCTATGTGCAGGTGAGAATGACGAATCAGATCCATTCGCGGGCACCAGTTCCGAGTACATAGCGCGCAAAGAGGAGCAGATAGAGAAGCGCCGCAACCGCAAAGTGTCTGCGGCGCGCCAGCAGATCGACCGCGACAACGAGCTGTGGGAGCGCAACCGCATGCTGACCAGCGGCGTGGTGCACGCCGTCAACCTCAACAGTGACATGGACGAGGTAATCTTAACTAAGCATACCAACTCAACTGCCTCAATTTTTTTTTTATACTCATTAACATAATTTTATGGCAGCCTTGGTTCCGGAACTATGTAGCCTTGTAATTTAGGAGACAAAGGGTAAGGCTTTGTCATTATTTTAATGTTATGTTTCAAAAACAATAGAATTGGATAGTTCATATGAAAATCTACTTTCCTTAATTATGTTTAGAAATAATCGAAATATAGTCAAAACACAGATGTACCTTTTTGTCCGAATTCACTGTAAATGTACTGTAATTTTTTTTTCTTTATTTCAAATACATAAATAAGCAGAAATAACCTAAAAGTTAAAGAGTTTGGCCTACCGTTCTAACAGTCGGGGGTTCAAATTCCATCCAACTATTCTAAACCACATTTTACCACTATTCTAAAGCTTAGTTGGTGATTGGTGATACAGGAAGTATTAGTCAATGAACAAAAATCTACTGATATATGTATGTTGCAGGAGAGTGTGGACCGAGTGCACCTGCTGGTCCACAACATAGTGCCCCCCTTCCTCGACGGCAGGATTGTGTTCACCAAGCAACCGGAGCCTGTCATACCGGTAAGTCAACCGTGGGCTTCCACTGCGGTGACACATTTTTTTTTTATATTTCTTCATTTACCTTTTATTTTTTTTTATCCGAGTTGAAAACTTAGACTCTGCATTGGAATAAAATGTACTATTTATATTGCCGGGTTAAAAGATTTTTTATTATCTGTAGGTAAAAGATCCGACGTCAGACATGGCGATCAACGCACGCAAAGGTTCCGCTCTGGTGAAAGCCTTCAGAGAACAGAAAGAGAGGAAGAGGGCGCAGAAGAAACATTGGAAATTGGAAGGCACTAAAATTGGTGAGAATCTTGTAATAAACTCAAATGTAGTTGTCCGGCCCTAGGTTCCTGACACGAAAATATGTTAGGGGAACGAAAGTGGCGCACAGCGCCCCCCAAAAGTCTCAAATACTAGTAATTCATCCCGACTTGTGTTGGGTAGTTAGTGTATCCAGCTATATCCCATATTGTAAATGAAAATTGTAAAAAGTAACTCTATTATAGCTACACTTTTGTTCTCTAAATTACTTAACTAAATACTTCCGCGTGGAAAATAAAAATACTTAGCAAGTAGCCTAAGCTTTCCTGACTATTCCACATCTGTACCTTCGAATCAAACCGTTTAGCTGTTCTGGATATACGTAATAACCATTCTTTAAATTTCTATTCAATTCTAGGTAATATAATGGGCATACAGAAGGAGAAGGAAGAGATCGACGATGGTCCGACCAGACAAGCGTATAAATACGCTGAACATATGGATAAAGGTAACAAAAAAAACACACAACAGCGTAACTAAAACTAAGTTTTTTTTTTTAATAAAAATTTCACCAGATTTTTGAGAAATTACTAATATTTCTTTTACCACTCCAATTAAGCTTGTGCTAGAATGTGGTTAACAATAATCGAATTGCGAGATTAGAACCCTCGACCGCGTGATTGAATATCCCTGTCCTTGACCATTAGGTTATTGGCGCTTACAGTTCATTGATACATGAAATGATCTCTTGTAGAAGGTCAAGAACCGGAATCGAAGTCAGATTTCGTGAAGAAGAAGACAATAGGGGAGCAGCGGCGCTACCTGCCCGTGTTCGCCGTCCGCGAGGAGCTCATGCAGGTCATCAGGGAGAACAGTGTCATCATCATTGTCGGTCAGTGGTACTACAGTCGTAGATGAACATGGTTTGAATATAGTATAGCTCTTGATGACTACTGTAACATTTACCTTACTCTGCTTCTTAATCTTGTTAAAAACTTAGAATAACTTAACCAGTTCTTAAGTATAGATTTCTCTTATAAATGTTCAATAAGAGCCCCTTTTAGTACCTCTGTTATATATCGAGTGCTTGCGAAAATTAGTATGCCAATCCTAATAGGACTGCGTCTAAAGAATATCCAGGACCCGACACCTCTTACATGTCAAGGTCATCGAATGTCAAAGCCTGAATCATAAATTTATTGTGTTTTCATAATAATTGTGATGTGTGTGTGTGTGGGCGGGCAGGGGAGACGGGCAGCGGCAAGACGACGCAGCTGACGCAGTACCTGCACGAGGAGGGCTACAGCCGGCGCGGCACCGTGGGCTGCACGCAGCCGCGCCGCGTGGCCGCCATGTCGGTGGCCAAGCGCGTCGCCGACGAAATGGGCTGCAAGTTAGGTTAGCACAAACCGAAACCTGAATTTCAATTCAATTATATTGAAAGCTTGTTGCCTGTATACAACAGTGTTGACTGTATTCGATTATTAGATACATCTTTATTTTTTGAACGAACATCCGGCTCGAAGGACCAACCGTGGGTTCCTTCAAGATCGGGGTGAATTGGCATTTACTAAACTATAACGTAATAATCAGCCAACCGTTTTGATGAACCAAACCTGTTTTGTTTTACCTTCTCATATGACATCGTGTTAACTTTGATAGAGGATAAAAGAGTACCATAGTGCTCCTTCTTCTGGCTATGGCAATGTTTTTTTTTATTTCAATTCATTTTTTTTTATTTAACTGTATGAAATAGACTTCTGCTTACAAGGATAGAATTAGTAATTGAATATAGTAAAATAATTATCTTGTCATCAGGCGAGGAAGTGGGTTACGCGATCCGTTTCGAGGACTGCACGTCACCTAACACCGTCATCAAGTACATGACGGACGGCATCCTGCTGCGCGAGGGCCTGCGGGAGCCGGACCTGGACAACTACTGCGCGGTCATCATGGACGAGGCGCACGAGCGCTCCTTGTCAACTGACATGCTGTTCGGATTGCTTAGAGAGGTGAGTACAAATCTCTATTCCACTAAGCCGGTCCTCTTTTTTATAGGAAGGTTTGAATAATACTTTTTGCCGAGATAACCCCTACAATTATCATACATTTTAGTCTTTATATTATAATACCGTAAAACTTAGGGGATGAATGAATTTGAAAAAAAATCGTTATGCGAGACTGAGGTAAAAAAATCACAACCATGTTTCTTCCTTTTATTGAAAATTGGTTGTGATAATTGAACTAAATTAATTGTAACATTAACTTCTATAAAATAATCTCTATCCATACAATACAAATTCTAATATTACACAATCGGCAATTACATGTCATATAG
Organism: Papilio gigon; assembly: GCA_027563995.1. Lineage (NCBI taxonomy): Eukaryota > Metazoa > Arthropoda > Insecta > Lepidoptera > Papilionidae > Papilio > Papilio gigon. The sequence continues at coordinate 842,460 of JAODUI010000004.1, forward strand.
AGATAATGGTAGCGAATTAACCATATCTAGAGGGAGTGACATTGATGTTGTAAAACAACATGCATTGATCATGTACCAAAATTATGATAAAAACAACTGTAGAAAGATAAGACAACATACCCGCTTCAGTGCGTTGCGTACACGTGTGCGTTTCCTGTGCGTTGTATCAACGCACGTTGTTTGAACGCAACTTGAATGTGGAATGTAAAGGACCATATTATAGAGTAGTGTTGGGGAAGGCCTATGTCCTGTAATGGGCGAACAAATGATGATGACGTGTCGATCACAGTATATTTGTTAATAGATTGAAGTTATCATCGGTACGAATGTAGTGTAAATAGCATTCTTCACCCTTCAACTTTGCTTGCTTTATGTTTGCTTGTTTTTGTATGTCTTGTGTGTTAATAAAATTCATTTTTGATTACGTAATCAATTTATTAATACAAAAAAAAAATGCTTCCATATAAATAGAACGTTGAAATCTTATACGTACAACACTCTCACAACAGTCGGAAACAACATCTTCTTATCATCAACATTAGCTCGTTTACTCAAATATAAATTATCAATACTTAGCAATACTCGACACGATATTATGAGAAATTGTCGCATTCAAAACTACCCGCACCGCACAAGGTTCCGGTATACACGATTGAATCCCTCACAGTCGCATCTCAACTTCAGTACAGACCAAAACAGTCTTATTATTTAGAAACAATGATAAATAGAGTTTTTTTTTACTTCGATAGACTTTACACGTTACCAACTATGCTATTAGATAAACGTTCATCCGTATTTGTTAATTAACAGAATTATTAAATGTCAGGAATGTTTTTTTTTTATCTATTTATCATAAAATTTGAATCTAATCAAAATTAAAGCTCTCGATTTAAAATTTAAACAAATACAATCCAAATGTATTTAGGATCATTTCTAGGTTAGCACTTTTTTATCTGTGATTGAACATAGAGTCTAAACAGTACACTGAGTTATTAAAACAGATACAAAATGCAATTAGACATTAAAAAGGAACAAAGACAAAAATAAATATGGCAGTACGGCGTCTACTGTTACAACAGAACCATGCAAACAATTATTTAAAACTATTGAAGGTCAGTACTATATCCAGAACATCTAAATTTGAAAGGACCAAGTTGTTATTTCAATTCGAAAATAGCAATAGATTCATTTAAGAGCAGTTAAATCACTTCAAGTTATAGTAAAATGACAAAACACTAAACAAACATTGAGAGCAAATAAATAACATCACTCGATACCAACTCGGTCCTAACCGTAGTAAAAAATCGGTATCGTACAATCGATTCAATCACGCCCGGTGATGGAAATAAAAAAAAACAATTTATACATTGTCTATGTTCCGGGGTGACCAGAAGCAGGCGTAGCACGAGCCAGCGGCGCTGCCGCTGGGTGGCAACACTCAGACGGACTTTGCTTTAGCTCTGGCGTTGCTTTGACTTACGAGCATTACGCCCATGTTCATACCAATGTTGCCCCATTTCAGCGACTCGCTTATCTGTAACAAAGAATATTTATTTGTAAAGTTTTTGTATTGTGCTAGCTGGAAAGAAGTAACAATAAAAAGTTTTTGACGTTTAAAAACCGAACGTTTGGCATTTTTTTAATAACGAAATTAATATCGATTAATCGTATTAAAACCTCAATTAACAATGGGAGTAGTTCAAATTTACTTAATTTCAATTTATTTGAAAACCAAATCATTATTCTGTTTACGTTATTCACATTCTATTCGTACCCATTGTGCATATAAGTTATTATGTTTATAAAAACGTTTTTAAATCGATTTTTCTACATTCGAGTAACACAAAGCATTCAACATTCAGACGTAAAAACTTTAATAAAGTAATTTTTGCTTCGGCCGTGGATTTTTTCTTACTTTTTTTAACATATAGTTCTTACTATAGCTTGCCATTATTATCAGTATTTCCGGATAAAATAACAACAGAACACTAGAATTACTAAATTATAATAAATCCATCCATACTACATTCGAACTTTAAATTGTGCAATCCAACATATAGCGTTACTTCAAAACAAATTATTGTGCCATATTCACAGCTTTATAACCTACAGATGCCTTATATCTATAGATATCTAAATGGGATTACAAAAGTAAGGCGAAAAAAACTCCGAACGTCTTTTGTAATGGTCAATTTCCCATTATTAATGACATGTACCGAATATTTCTGTACATCTTTTAAGAAATTTCACGAACATGTAATTTACTATAGTTAAAGTTAACTATTTCTTTATAAGAGAAGGAGATAAAGAGCGGCGGGACCACATGGTGTCCATCGAACATTTTTAATCAAACAAAAAACTCTTTAATAATTCTTCTTCTTTTTCTTTCTCCTGCCCTGGTCCCACTTTATGTAGGGTCGGCACAACATGTTCTTCTCTTCCATTCTCAAAAAACTCTTTAATAATTACAGTTGAATTTCGGCCAACAGGCGATCACTGGATAATAATTGTATGAATTTAACGTTTTAATATGTTTCTATGCGGTCGCTCCGGGCTGGTATCAATTAACCCAATTTATCATTGCCCTTGCGTCGGGGGTCAAACTGAAGTGTGAATTATTTATAGACGGACACGCTTCTTAGAATTGTGATAAGATAATTGTGTTTATTATTAACAGTTTAGTACAAAGGTCGTGAGGAATTTTTGAATATCAATGTTATACCAAGGAGCTGTTTACATATTGATTTATTACAAGCTTTTATTTAGTTTCACCGTGTCTGCAATCAATTATTACAAGCTAAATTTGTTCCATTTCCCGATCGAGCTAAAATTTTGTACGATATAATAATCGCATCGCAATATAATTGTGACAGAGCTGATCTGATGATGAAACTGGAAGATGGCTATAGGAACGTTTTTGAATGACGCAAGCCCATCCAGTTTGGGCGCGTTTAATACTTCTTGACGAGTACTTGATAAGAAAAGCTTGTTTAAAAAAAAAACTTTTTTTTTTAATTTCTATCTTTACTCGTACATAAAAAGTAAGCTTTTTTAATTGAATTGAAAATTGATGAAAAAATAAGCCCTATACTTACAACAGGTTTTAGGCTATATATCATTACGCTATTAAACTTAAGAGGCTAAGAGGCTATTGAACAAACTGTTTGCGAGTGTTACATGCGGGTGAAGCCGCAGTCTATAAATAGTATAAATTAATTAATTAAATCGTTATGGTCTCGTTATTTTTAAAATATATTGAGATTACGAAGCTATTAATCTAATTGAATTGCAACAGTATTTAATAAATTATACAAATATGTGGGCATATTTGTATAATAAGGTTAATGATATTTCGAATTCAATTAAATACATATGCCGAATATTTTTAACACCATATTCGTATAAGTTTCTTACAAAATATATAAAATGACATTTTAACTCAAACTGTACAAACACATTTAATATCAAGGTAACGACGAACTGGTTTTGATATAAGTACTTGTTCCCAGACAACAGTTTATAATTATTTTTTTTTTGTATTTTTTAAAAAAGCCGTTTATAGATAATCCAGCTTGTAAATATTTTTAATTCAGTACCATAGTTTATTAAAAAAACTCTTTTGTTACTCGTTCCGAAATATAATTGTCAAGATAACTTAGTAACTCGGCTACCCTATTAATTACTAAAGTATTCGTTACGAAAGAAACATTTTATTTACATAAACTATAACGCCAGTATATATGTATTAATTTAGATGTTACAAATGCATACAATAGTACAAGTTTAAAAAAAAAGATTGTCATGTCCGGTTAGAATGAAATTCCGATATGTAATCGACTCGGTCACGTTTAGTTTGTGCCGTCTCGACACGTGAGTATAGAGTAGTTAGCAATAGACACACAATAGAATACACAGTAGGACAACATTAAACCTCTGAACTTGGGGTACTCGTTTTAAAAGAAAAACCTCACCGGTATTGTAAAGGTAGCCGGCAGATAGGGTCCATAGCGCCGCTACGACCATCAAAAGATGATGATCATAGGTGTTTTCGACGTCGTTAAGCTGATCTGTAACAAAATTTCTACGTTGTGCGATCTCTGTTTTGTTTTTCTAATCTTCTGTCCACCCGTCGTCCCATGCAATATGCGGTACATGACTCCCACGGCGCCAGTAACTCGATGTCCCCCAAAGTTCTCAGTTTTGTAATGAACAAGCCCCAGTTTCATACATTTAACTTCATACAATAGCGGTAACGATAACAAAAAGCTTGAAATATAAGCAACTTTCGAAAATTATGAGTTTAAAATCGAATTTTACGTAACACTGTCATTACAAATTCATTGCTTTTTAAATCGGAATTTCTACACAGCCAGTATTTGAGTTTTCTTCATTTAATTTTAAAAAAAACGGAAAGGCAACATAAAGAGACGGCGATCATAGAAATACATTGAGTAATGCTCTTGTAAGGACAGCTCAAGTAATGATCTGAACGTCATGCAATAGTTCGAACGCAAACGTTAATTCTAGAACAGAAAACATGAAAAAACCGTGCATAGTTAACTTGAAATTAAATTAACCGTTGAACGTTCTCTAAATGTAGTTGTATGTTTGTTGTAATTACCTGTCTCATGCGAGCTTCTTGCGGCGTCTCACCGTAGCGGCACCAATGGACAAAATGTAGGGTGTTGTGCCAGTTCCTCTCGAACCTGGATTTAGTGGCCATGTCAAGCTGCAATCAGTAGAAGCTCCTTAGTAGCCGATCCACTGTCACTTTCCAAAAAACGAAAGCCCCATGAGGCTATCTGAAATGAGAGGTTTCCAATTCGATCGTTGACCTACAGAGGGAAGGCTGAGAGTTTCAAAAGACGAAAGAACTATTGAGCGCGGTTACGAAAGACACGATAGGAATGGCTAGGCGAGGATTTGCAAGAATTCATGTTAATGTACGCAAACATATTAGAATATTGGAATTGCAAAGATTCAAAGGCAGTATCTAATAAATAAATAATCAGACAAAAGTCCAGACAATACCTATGTGAAGCAATGTGCATTTGCATAATAATCGAGGTCGTCCGCTAAACCAATCGCTTACATTAAACAATTCAAAGGACTAGAATGTGCGCGGAAGAAAGAAATGTTTATCAAACAATGTAGTTTGCACTATTGGGGTATTTGCAATCTTAAATCCGTTACGTTCACAAGTCATCGACACGTCTCGCTTTGATGTTGAAATTTACTTTTTTGTTCTAATACAAAATACAAATTTTAGTTTTATTCTACCGGCAAATACTTTATACGACATTTTCGGTATAAATCGATAAGAATTGGAAACTTTTCGCTAATTTTCTGTAAATTTACCTTTGCCCTTATGTCTTTTTCGCTGTTGGGGGTCTCTTGTTTGTCGTCCACGTTGTTGATCCGTATGACGGAGTCTTTCTTCCAGAAGGCACCGAGCGTGGTCTTGATCACACGTTTGCGCACACCTTTCTGTTGCACTGTGTACACCTCTATCTGTTCCGGGTTCTTTGTTTTTTCTGTTAAATTAAAGAAAAAACTTGCGTTTATTCAGAGCTTTTTCTTAAACGACAGTAACTTAGCCTTGTGGTTTTAATAAAATATTTAAAGTTATGTTAGGAGACTAGCTGTAAAAGTTGCGATACATTAGAGAAATTCCCCTATGCCGGGTCACGGCTGCCAGCAATCGGTTAGCTATTTATTGCTCTTAACTCATTAAAAGGCGCGAACGAGCACGCCGTCGCGCACGCACATGAATAACACAATGTTATTCACAACGCAAACGACCGCAAAAGCGTGCGACTCGAGCCGAAGTTATTTAGTTGTTGAGTGCTGCAGTACGCCCCCGCGTCAATGTACGTTATCGCAGAGGCGATAAATGACGACGATACAAGGCTACCTGCATAGGAATGTAGTTTTAACGCCACCGCCACGTACCTTTGCCCTTCTTCCACATTGCGATGGCGTACATGTGGTAGTCGGGGGAGAGCGCGGAGTCCGGCGGCAGTGGGTCCTCCGCACGGACCTCCAGCACGAAGCCCGTCTCGAGCACGGCACACAGGATGTTCTGTTCATCATGCTTGAACCACTTGGTCTCCCGGAGCTTGTGTATGGCCACCGACGAGCCGAAGCGCGGCTTCTTCGGCGCGAACAGTGCCTGGGCCTGGCTGCCGAAGCGAGACAAGAGCCCCTTCACCGTCGGCTGCGGCGCGAGGCTCTTCTCTGGCGGCTTGATCTGCTGGAAGCTCCGGCAAGTCACGAACCTCGCTTCCATTGAACCCCGCTCTCTTGAATTCTCAAAACGATCCCACCGCGTACACTAAGTAATGATTTTTAAGGGTGGTGGTAATACGTTTGTATACTCTCACTGTGTAGAAATCGCGTTAGAACACTTTCACAATTGATTGCGCGTGGCTTCTAACTTGCGGGCACGTCCAGCTATACTGCGGCACCGGTACATTAAACGGCGCGCGCGTGGCGCTCGGCGGTTTTATACGAGCGAGGGGCGCGCGGGGCGGGCGGGACGCGCCGGCACTCACGTCGCACCCTACTAGTGAGGATCGGCATCGCGTCGATATCTACAATTTTATTCGAAACATTCAATTAAGTACTAATGATTAATGTTGGTTCTTATGCCCTAGTGATCTTTAAACAAAGTGAAAGAACCTTTATTAAATAACTTTAAAATAAAGAAATATATCCACGGAAAGGATTAACGTATATCGATATAATAACAAATGACATCGGGCGGCACTATGAAATGCACTGAATCTGACCTCTCTCGCCACACCTCCTCCAACTCCCCCCCGCTCTGCGCGGCGTTCCCCCCGCGCCTGCCGGCGCCAACCGGTCGTACTTTCGTACTTCATATCTTTTTTTTAATTTTGTAATAAGAACCCAACTTCACGAAGCTTAATTACGAGTTGGGTTATACATTTTTTGTATTAAAATTTAATCTTTCTAGAATCCTCGGTACATACCGGTGTCCTTTTGTCGTAAACAGCGCTACAACTAGCATGCTGCAGCTTCCCTCCCCTCGCGTGCTTCACACTAACGTACAACTCGTGTTGTTTTTTTTTCTAGATATTTTATATGACTCGGAGGGATGCGTAAAAACATCGGACATGTAAGTTTATTATACATAGACGAAGTCGCTTCAGATCAATAAATGTGAAGGGCAACTTAAAGGTCATTCCGTACTCACTTTTTCTATCTTGTTTGTTTAGATTTATTTTGTCATACACTTGTTAATTAGACTTGCAGGAACGACAAACTTTAAAAAAAAAGTATTGTTTTACTTCCATTGCGAAGCACTTTAAGTATTTAAAAGTTGAAATATAATACTAAGGCTTAAAGCTTCAACGTTTATGTAAGCCTGAAGTACGAACATTATGTATGACCTAAAATATTTTTAAACCAAAAAAAGTTCGATTCACTATTTTAAAGCACTTCCCTATATTAATGTAATTAAACATCTCATACCATAAATGTAAAGTGGACATATTGAAAGCTATTAATTTATATGTTTTGTGTTTTTTACTAGCTTCATTTCCGAATAGCGTTACGTCGGAAGTTATGTTGTTGACCTCAAAACATTTCTGCGCCGGCCTTCGGTAGACATGCTTTTGTCTTTACTCACAACCGATGATGTGTGACTGGGCGTACCATCGCATACACAAGTGTAACAAAACGGTAATTTTAACAGTCGGCTTCGACTGCGGTAAAACGCATGTTCTAATCTCGGTTTCTCGTACAGAATTAATGTCATGACAATGTGTTTTACTACAACTGTCATGACAGTTAAAACTAGTTGTCAAAATGTAAACACACAGAAGATAGATTCTTTTTCCTATTTTCCTGTGTTAAATGCGAATAGAAAATCTATTTTTTAAGATTTTTTTTTACAAGAATAAATGGTTATTTTTTTATCAGATTATTAAGGACACGTGCTTATTTTTTTAATTATCGCATTAATATTGATATCAATGCGATAAAGGTTTCCTTTTCTGTCCTTCGAATATTTATTTTATCAAGGATTACAAATAGGATTATCGAAAAATACTGCATCATGCACTTCCTACGTTTAAAAACTAAACGCTTTGATTGATTTAAATAACCAATGATACAAACAAGAATCAGATGTATTTTATTCAGTTGTTTTTAGTATTTACTGTTGTCACCAGTTAAAGAAAGTGTTAGGAATGCAATCATGTTGATAAGTTGAAATCGATTTCATTTAAACCCAGATTAATGTCTGAAATTGCGATAGACGTTGGATACGAGATAACAAGTGTCTTATCATGCTGAATTCATTTACGTAAAACATTTCTTTCTCGATACATCTATAGAACAGCAATTTCCAATTTAAAATCATTTCACCAGACTTAATAAAATGTCAGTTTCAAAGCTGCCACATTTATACTACGCTTCACACTAAACTTACGCAACTTTAAATGTCTTTTTCTATATATTTGTATATGAAACAATACGTTTAGTTAATGTATGGCTGTCATATATTGTGAATAAATAAAAGCTGATAGCAACCATTGTCCAATAAAATATATTACAAATTTTCGAAATATGACTCGTTACTTTGTGATCGAAATTATTACATATACAATTCGAGTGTTCACGTTTTGACTACGTAAATTGAAAACGTTCGGCGTACATGATTTGCATATAAAGATTTGTCACTATAGACACACTCTTACTACGAATTTTCATTACTGCAACATTCTAATTTCATACCTCCTTTCTATTACCCCCGTTCTTGATACGTCATGGCGTATTTAAGTGTTGCTGTATGTTTACCCACTTTCCTTCACTGGCCGTTATGTTTAAATGTCATCTGGTAATCTAGCGGTCCAGATATTCTAGTTTTGTTGATTACAGTAAAAGTTTTCTTTTCGACTTTGTGCTTTAAAATCAGTTTGTCATGCTGAGAAAGCTTCCACACGTCCCTCTATAGAAATAACATGATTGTCGTTGTTCACAAAACTATCCAATAATAACTCGATAATCTAATATTAAATAAACTTATATACTTATATACTTTATTTTTAAGAATATTTAAAACTTGTGGTATCGACTGTACATTTTAAAATTTTGTTTTATGTGTTTGTCGGAAATTAAGAGACGTTTAAAATACATTATTGCATGTAAATATATTCTTAAATTATATTACACTTCAACTTAAATCTACAAATATTTGATCAGTGATTGTAATTATAATTTTATTTCATTTGTTGTATTATTCTTATGAATTTCCGATCACGTGGTCGAGAGTTCGAATCCTGCCATTCGACTATTGTAAACCATATCCTAGCACAAGCGTAGACCTTAGATTGAGAGGTTAAATCCGGTAATGTTTTGATTAAAAAGTGTCACATTTGGCATTCTGTTTATTATATCTACACCTTAATTTTAAAAAGATTTATAGTATGACAAATACTCAGTCTCCAAGACAATCATCCATCTATTGATAGTTGGAACACAGCTTGCTATATCTCATTGTTATATATTTCGTATACGATATTTGCGTCATGAAAAACCGATTTCATTATCATGCGATATAAAGATAGCTTAACGCATTCCCTTTCAATTTCGATCAATAATAAAATGTTTGAATTTTAAGTTGTTGATAGTACGTAAACGGGTGCGTTTACCCCAATGGTGCGTCGATACACTCTCATGCTGAATAGAGTCTCCTGAAGTTGACGTTTAGCATAACAGGCTTTTTTGTCGTGATCTGTCAAAGTTCAATTGCTCCGTTTACATATGTCTGCTAGTGCCCGTGGTGCTGGAGAGCTAATACTCTATGTGTAGTGTTTTGTTTATATAACAATTAAGAAAAATCTTCATATTTCGAATCTTTCGATTGGCATTTGTTTACGTTACGATTAAGACGAAGGTTAAATTGTTAAATCATAGTTTTGTAAGTGAAAAATCTAGCTTACAATGACTATTAATATCGACTTAATATCTAATAATTCATTTAGAAAGAATGGATGATGCTTGCAGCGTGAAACGCGCGTACTTAAGACGTCCAAGTGATCGACGACATGTTGGCCATCACGGGTATCGCTGGATAAACGAGATGGGAAAAGACCTAAGTGAGCTAGAAGTCTAGGACTAGATCGCCATATCGCGGGATCGAGTCCGGTCGAGATTTTTATCGTCGGAGGCCAAGATAGACTTCGGGTCGCTGCGCCGCTCTAGTTAGTTCTAATATCGGCCCTCGAATAGACGTCATACTTGTATGAAAAACTCTGTCTGATTATAAATTTAAACATTAGAATTAATTCTTAGAATAGAGAATCAGATGTGACTATATTGACCTAATCCCATTATGAAAGTTCTGAATGAAATATAATAATTGTATTATTTTTTTATCAATTGAAGCAATAAATTAATTGAGTAGTTAATAAAAAGTATGTTAACTATATTTTAGAAATATCTAGAACATCAATAGATTACTTGTGAGAAGTAGGCCATTGATATTAAAAGTGCACCAGTCTTTGTCATACAAAATCCAGCTTACAGTATTAAAGGTCAAAGACTTGAGAAGACAAACGGCCGACTAACAATGAGAATCCAGGTTTCCAGTCAGTTGAACTACTTATTTTAAATTTCTTATCAAAGAAAGTTGACAAAACTTGACTCAAATTCGCGATAGTCCATGACATATTTACCTACAATTAAATTCATAGAATTGTTTTACAACTGTCTACTCATTTCCAAAAAAAATACATCGTAAACATTTCCTGCCTACCTTAAAAGTTACCTGAGTAAGGAAGAAGCAATTCACCTGTATCAAATACATTGCAGTCTCTGTTCGTCTTAAGCAAAATGATACAGATGACAATATGTTTTTTATGTACATGAATTTTAGCAGTGGAATCCAATTGTTGAATCAATCAGAACAAACTATCGCGTCGAAGATGTCATTAATAACTGAAATATGACTGTCAACTTGTTTCCAATAATATCTCACTCAATTATGTTTTGTGCAACTTCATTTAAGCACGTATTGTTTACCCTTGCCAGTGTTTTTGTTTTACGACACGTATTGTATGAAATGTTAGTAATTAGGGTTTTTAATTATTAATTAACTTTTATAAACTAATTATATTCATAGTTTAAAATCGAGTTACACCATTAGTTTGTTTTAAAGCGTACAGCGTAGGAGCTATTTAACTTCTTGCGTTTTATACTTTTACATCAATTGAAGTCTACAAAACAAACCAGTTATTTGTTCAGGGTAGAGGTTCCCTAGTTCCACAAGGACCGGACTCCGCGGGCAATACCATACCAGATATCCCGCCCACGGACTACCTACGAAGACTTGTGCAATTGTCTGGATTGCTCATTAGTCGCTTTTGAATATGAATGCATTTTAAATTCACATCTCAATGTTATCGTTGGGACTGCACCCAAGTTATTAATATATAATTATTTTGTATTCTTGGATTTTCATCTGTTTCACAAATATATTTATCATTACAATTATATCTAAATACTGTTTATCTAGTTCTTAAATATTCTTTTAACTTTTTCCTTTCTTCTGATCAAACCATCTAAGCATGTCTTCTCAATTCTACACATTTTAAATAACATTCCTGCCTTACAATATTTATAATCCTATCATTCACAGATAAATACTAGTAAGCATTTTTCAATTTGTTACACTTTTTTATTTTACGTGTTGAATGAAGCAAATAGCTAAAGGAAAAGCCTTGATAGCTATCAGTGAGATTGCTCTGATCTCATCTAAGCGGGCTCTAAGGAAAGTTACCCGGCGACTTTGTGCCGCGCCGGAGAGCGACCATCAATCATACCTGATAAATGTGACACAGTAATTGAAGATAAGGATTTGTGAATTGCTTCAGCAGCGCACTATACATCCTTTGATGAATTTGTTTTTTCCTCTGCAGTTTCCATTGATATTCTACTCATATGTTTATTTCATTTTTCTTAGTATTCATGATACATTTATTCGTAATGCTGTATTAAAATATTACTCAACTTTTATTAAAAAATTGTCAATTATTCACCTAAGTACTGTTGTGTCTTTGGGTCTTTATTGTTCGCAGTGGAGCTTAATAAATATTTGTGTTTCTTTATTCGAATACACCGGTACACAGTCGTCTATTTAATTTAATTTAATTTTTTAGATTCATATTTCTTCTTTGTGTTTTTTTGGTAGTCTATGTATCACAATTACATACGACAACGTGACTATTTGCACGTCATATAAATCAATAAATGTAATATTGCTTTCGTTTTCAATCCAACGTTAATATTATCAGATTGTTTACGTTCTCTTATCTATCGGGTCCGCTTTCGCTTTGGATTCCTACATAACAAGTCCTTAATTTGTTTATTTGTTGCTAAGTATTTATTTTAGTTAACTCTAGGAAAATTACTTATGTCTCGACGCTGTTTGCTTTCCACATAATCTTAAACAGTGGCATGTTTGAAATATATTTAGATTAACCTTTACACATTCAAAATGATATAAAAAAAATGTTTGTTATTCAATCACAAAGATATTTCATTTTCGTTTCATACTTTTTTATTAAAAAAATTCCATAAACATTAATTTCAAACTCACAGGAGTGTCTCCTCAGCGAACAAAATGTGTTTTGATTATCTTATCGCATAAAAACAACTTGATATTTGATAAGATTGTTCTTTCCACAGCATCTGAGGAACTGATCACAATAGATGATCTAATATGATAGATCAGATTACACCAGAGCATCAAATGACGCAAGTATGTTGTAACAGACTAGATAGAACAATTGTAAATTGTATATTGGGTTTTATACTCTTGAAGGAAACATCCAGACTAACATATCATCCTGTCCCATCTCATTCTCTGATAAAACTGATATATGTGTTCAATGGAATCTTCCGTTACGTCCAGTACTGGACGTAGGCATATTCCAACTACGATGTAGACTTAAACTAGGATATGGTTAACGAGAATTCGAATGCTGGGATTCCAACTCTCGACCACGTGTTCAGAAATCTGTACCTTCAACCATTAGGTGCATGTTACAAGAGAAATGTGACTAATTTGTATCTGAATATTGTTAATTCTTTTGAATGTTACAAAGACCTTTTGTTATGTTTTAATAGTATTTGTACTTGTATAAACAATAATTAAATGACTTCGTACGTCATGTTTGTTTCGAAATACGTGTGAAATATTTTAAAAGCGATTAGCTTGCTTGAGTCGACCTAATATAATTCATTCCGTCATCAAAACGCTAGCACGTACGCTAATGAAGGCTAAACTGTGCCTTCTGATAAGTACTTACTTTTGTTCAGTATCTTAACTTATTAATGATTAACGTAATTTACTTTCTTTATTTGGTCACGTATACCAGCGTGTCTCTTTATCAAAGGCAACGCATCTGCTCCTTGACGTCGCTCCGGGCGTCGACGACCACGTTTATGATCCAGCCGTCCGTCTGCCTCTTTTCTTATAAAAAAAACCTTTGTATGGAACAGTAGCATATACAGTGTCCACCCCCTGTGATGATGATGTTGTAATACTTCGTAATAGAAATGACTACATTATATTTTCCTCTTGTTATCTTAATGTAATGTTTATATTTGTGTAACTTTAGAATCAAAGTCGAGTATTTCTGATTGATTTCACAAGTTTATATAGTTGTGAGTAATAATTAGATAACAAATAAATATTTGCTATTGCAAAGTGTACTAATCTATTGATTTATGAGCGTCGAGACTATTAGGGTTCATAATGGTATTGTTTTGACGTTTGTTGATGTTCACTAAATAAAAACAAGTACCCAAAACTTGTTAACAGAATTTTGAGTTTTAAAATTGTTTTTGTTAAAATCTTCAATGATGACGTTGTATTACCGCGTACAAAATTCGTGAGCTCCGTCACGTAAGCCCTGCGAACTTGTAGACCTTTAGTTAGCTGTTCAAAAATGAATCTTAATAGAATACCAGATGATATAATATGGAATACACTTTCGTTTGTATTGATTAAGGTTAGGAAGAGTGCGCGTGGCGTATTTGAACGAAACAAATCGTGTGATGGATCGTACGACAGCTTTAGCCTTCTGGTAACTGAATTCAATAGATTATTTATCGAGGTCGAAGTATTTGTTTGAAGGGTTTTTTATACCTTTTGTTTCTGGCTGTTCGTTATACTTATTCTTATCTTGCAGGGAATTTTTAGCTATTTTAAAGTAAGAAGGTGATCTTAATTTAAGGCATCTCTTCAAACAGATAAAGGTGCTGATGTGGGGTGGCGATGTTGATATGATCGTACTGTCCGGCCCGCTATACAAATATAGAAAATGAAATGTTTCTATTTCAAAGAACAGTATTAAAACAATGCTTATCGGTACATTACACAAAGTAAAGCGCAGCCGGTACTGCGGTACTATCTAACTAGGTCGCCCCGCTTCTGTTGCTGTTGTCAATATTAAAGTATACGGCTTGTGAAAAAATCCCCTTCTCCTTGCTACCTGTCTACATCCCAATGTACAACATGAAGTTAAACATAATATATTTTCAATTGTATTCCAAACATACATCTATCAGGGCGCGCGGCAGTGCCCGAGCACAGTTTATACGTCATTATTTAGGAGCCATAAAGGTCACTTTTGATGTCCTCGTACTTTTGGAAGCTAGAACTTTATTTTTTTTATTGTAAGTATCGTTTAAAGCGAGGTGTGCCATAATGCCTACCATCAGAATAATTATTCCCTTAGGTTATGGGCGTTTGTGTATTGTTTCAAAGTACTTATTCATGCTCATATACAATTTATAAAAAAAAATGTTAGTAGGTAATGAAAGCGACGGGCGATGTATGAATTTCGTTCGGTAATCAATTTAGTGGAACGGCCGATGTAATTGTTACATAATTTAAATTGAAAAAAAAAATTTAGACATCGAATTTATAAGACCAATTATTTTTTGATTATCAAGCGAGTTGTTACCAAGTACGAACGCGTTTTGTCTTTTATTTTAAAACTGGTTTTTGTTTATTATGCACCTGTGTGAATATAGGACAGCTGAGTAAATAGTTTCGTTTGTGAGTTTTACATAGAAAACATTTTTCTTTAATAATTACATGCTACTGCGTCTTCACTATAGACAAGTGGACGATGCAGGAAATGTCTGACACGTTCTAACTTATCGATTCTGTCGGTAAACCTGACTACAACTATAAATATCTTAGAAGACTATTCCTTTAATGGAATTCAAACTTTCTTTGTCGTGTTATGTACACGACAAAGAAAGTTTCAGCAAACATCCTTACCTCTTTTTCATTTGTAATAAATAAAATTTGGTTGATTACAATTTATTAATAGAGAAGGGATAAAGTTAATACTGAGTATATAAAGGGAAGTTTGAAAGAAGCGCCAGCGATAGAATAATTGAAAAACAAAAGGTTATCGAGAAGAGTACATACTGTGCCGATCCTCCGTAGGGTAAAGGCTAGGGTGATGATGATGAATTTATTGTGCAAAATTGTCGGGTATTCTATATACCATATTTATTCCATTTATACCGATTTTGATATCACTTTTATACTCTTGTATTTGTTCACCACACTTATTTGTGTTCATAAACGTTTAGCTCCTGACGCACCTCGTTATCATTACTGAACTGTAATTAAGTCACGTAATTACAAATTACCTGAGACTTAATTTACTTTGACAGCTACGATGCTATTTTGTTTCAAAGAGTGTATTGAACTCTTTTCAATTTACGTTTCTGATAAAAAATATCAGTTTTTCATTTGTTTCTTGTAAACGACCTTGAAAATAAGGCTTCACGGTATACCGTTACCAACCGCAATGTTTCGTGTGGTTGAAGAATGTTAGTTGTGTTACGGACTTTTTTTTTTTTAATTGAAGGCCGACATGCGGTTGACTAATTTATTCCCAACTTTTAAGTTTAACAGCTAATATAAGTATAATGAAAACATAAACAAGGGGTAATAATGTACGAAACATTTTTTGTCCATTATTAAAAAAATGCATGAAGTCTGCTAACGCTGAAGGTCGATTCAGAATTAATTATATTGATTGATATCGAAAATATGAATAAAAGGTCTTAGGTGCCTTATTCTATTTTATTTGTTCAACTATATACCATTATATATATTTTATCCAAATAAACGTCACCAAAAAGGTTACTTATAAATTTAGAAACTCTTTAGTTTGCGTTTTGAAGTTCGCCAACTTTAGCAACTGTTCAAGTAATGGTCGATAGTATTCAACCGCTTATCGCGTATTTGTGTATTATGTAACGAACGTAAGACCGCCGCAGCCTTGATTGCGTATCGAATCTATTTTTATGCATCTATTCTCAGCGTAATTGCCTTCTTTAAATACTCGCTGTTGACCGACGTTACCTCTATTGCATTTACATTTTAATAAACAAGAACAAGTTTTAACAGACGAGGTCAAGTTTTGCTATTTTTTTTTTTTAGTTTTTCGTCGCGTTGGAATTGAATCACCAAAAACTATGTTGTCAACATCTTTCTTGAATCTTTACTGTCTTAATGGGTGAGGTGGAAGGACAACCCTTACATTCCTATGTAATATCTTTATATAAAGAAAACAACTGCATCTCTAGTATTGCCTCCATTATATATGAAAAAAAAAACACTTCCCAGTCGAATATGAAATAACTCAACTGTTTGACCTTGTCTTATAAAAAAAAAATGTTTATTGCAGTTCAACTACCTCACACGTAATTAAATGATGAAAATAATATAAAACGGTGTTAATATTTATGCAAATTGTATCCTCGTATCTTTTGCATACAATTATCTCGTAATTGCTTGTAATTTAATGTATGAAAGAATTAAAATTAAAAATATTATTATACCAACATTTACGCAATAATATATTTTTAAACAAATTTATAACATTTTTGTAATAAACTTGATTCGTAAATGATTATTGCAAGTTTCAGAGAAACTATGCCAATATTGAAGCCAAGCCTTTCTTCAACACTGGCTTATAGGTTTTAACGATAAAATCAAATGAGCCTTCGGGTTACGTCCTTGGGGGATCGCAATCTACGTTAAGGCCTTGTTCCACTTACTATGTTGAAGGATCATGAAATCAGGTCGCCTATGTTACAGGATAAAACCATCCTATTGCGTCTTTAGTGACCTAGTAGTTTGTGAAATAGGACGTTTTATGAAATGTTTAAAAACAACAAATTATGTTGCCTTAAGTTATTTAGAACCAAGTACTAACGAATTCTTATAAAATAATGTAAATTTCATCATTACTTTGTATTTGGAGCTAAATTTTAAATATTAACCTACCGTTTGTATGCATTCGTTTATTTCAAACAATAACAACTTGTAAAACATCATTTTTAAATTTTGTTTACTGTTCGCCCTTCAAGTAACTTGCCCGATATATAGTTCAATTAAATTCGAACTTTGACAGCTTTTAAATTAGATTCAAAATTGTATTTCATAATTTTAGAATAAAGAACGCGGAACGCACCGTTTGTATGTACTTACAAAATTTATCTGAACATAAATAAAGATATGATGACCGGTTTACTACATCATGAGAAATAAGGAAGTTTCAAACAGTGATTTTAACTGTTAAAATTGTACCAACTGTCTACCTTTTTTATACATTCCATTTGTCTTTTTTTTTTGCTAAAATAAATAAAAAAAACCCTAATTTATTTATATGTAGAACATCTTACAAAGTGCAGTAGAATTTCTCATAAACACGTAGGTACTGGTGAGTGGCACATTGTAAGACGCATGCTGGGAACTGCCCGCTAACATTCCAACTTGTACGCTGCGTACTACGGAAATTACACAAGAATTTACTCCATAAGTAATTTTATAAGTAAAATAAACATTCAATTACTGATGCAAAATTACCCATTGGCCATTATCAGTTGTAAGAAAGCTAGCCAGCACTATGTCTAAAGGGTTTCGAGTTAACCATTGAAGGACGAGGTGTTTGTAAGGATTTTTAGTTTCTTTTGTAAATCACTTCCAAAATACATTAATTAAATAGACATAAGAAGCTTCCCAGTTGATTTTAGTACACATGTAATGGTAATATATCACATCGGTCGAGTTCTTTACGGATGTTTCCAAGAAAGGAATGGCAAGTTAAGATATTATTATAATATTCAACATTCAAATGTGTGTGGAAAATATGAGCGTATGTGATTGCTCAATTAATTTGTCATCGGTATAAAATTGAATGAGTTCTAACAATTCGGGTCACGTTTTAACGTTCAGTCGTTAATTTTCAATGTTCGCCATAATTTTCCGTACACCTTACTAGGTGGGATCGTTCACACTTACGTTGAACGTTATGGCTCATAAAATGAACAATAAAGACTTTATCGCGTGCCAATAAAAGCTAAAATACATCAACGTTTGGACCGTAAATTAAAATTTTCACTAAAATCAAATTTACGCCCGTGCTAACAACTTACATCGAATTATGATCAAATGATTATATGTATATGATCAGAGACTAGAGACTAGAAAATCTAGAGACTACAGAGACTAGAGACTAAAAAATCTAGAGACTACAGAGACTAGAGACTAGAAAAACTAGAGACTACAGAGACTAGAGACTAGAGAGAGATTTATATTGAGCATTTAGAAAAATCGAATACGTTATAAGAAATCTACTTTATAAGCATCATCATCCCGCCCTCTCCCTATGGGGGGTTGGCACAGTATGTTCTATTCTTCTATGAATCTCTGTGATCAGTCATATCTGAACTTACATACTTCTTACGCATATCTTCTTTCGCAAATTCCATCGACACCTTCTTCAGTCTCCCTCTACTCTTATTAATCCACCTATTAAGCATTATGACTATATCCTTGCTAATACAATACATATTTTTATCATATCTTTACAAATATACTTACTTTAAATGTTATCAGACGTTTCCAGTCAATTTGTTATACAAGCTTTGTAAGTTTATATGAAACGATGTAACAAAAAAGATCTTGAATACTCTTCAACGTGAAACAATTGCTCATTTTATTTATTAAATCCTCACTCGGCCAGCATTGTTGTCTGGTGTGTGAGTCAACGCGCTTGAATCACTATATTATCCGGTATTAATTTACTTAGGTTTATATCTGAGAAGACTGTCGAGCTGTCTACGCGCAGGTAAGTTTCGCGGAAACGTGCCCAACTGTGAATAAAGCTGTCAATCGAGGTTAGGTTAATAATAAATAAAGCGCTATCAATTGTTTATTGTTTTTTTTTTATATAAATGGGTATTTTTATATGAATTGCCTCTTTTTTGATCATCATCAATCTTTATCTGCTGACTGCTAGACGTAAGCCTCGATAACAAATGTATTTTCACTTCATTCATTTTGAAACTCCGCCATGTTGCAAACTGCAGGATGCATCAGACGTCAGTGTCATAACCTTCCGTAATGCAAATACGCGTAGATAGAATTTATATATGGAATATATCAAGATGACTAATTAACGAAAAGGTATACTAATATGAACTTAAAAGCTTTGTGTTAAGAGTGCGTTTTAAAGATCAGGGTTACTTTCGTCTGGAGATCGTCGCATATTATTTTGTGATACTGGCGCACATGTCAAGCAAATGACACGGTTGATTTTATATTTAGAATTCAGTATATTTAAGGAAGTTTATTTACTCGTCATGTTCCGAATGTTGCTTTTATCTATTAAAATATATTAGTGTAAAGTGTTAAACACGTCCTTAAATTTATCTTCAGTGTCGAAACAAATTAGATAATCTAACGTAACTGGTTTGTTTATGTTTATCCGACAGCGACTTTAACCTCGTGTGCCGATATCTTTCCCTGCGTATCTACCAGTGCCAAGAAACTATGTATGCCTTTATCAATGTCTATACACGTATCGTGGCCGGACACCAACGGCCTAGTTTCATTAATCGTTTGGATTACGTCACACAATAATATATGATGAATAATGAACTGAATACAAAATATTTGTAAATGTTTTGTCAATTTCTTGAATATCTTCAAAGGATATGTTGGACCAGTAACTGAGTAGCATTTACATAGAGTGGAAGCATCTATCTCTGTAGAAGTGTAAGAGAGGATGCAGCTTGTATCAAAAACTATACTTGGTAAGAAAAACAACGTATGCTTCATACAATGGGTTTAGTATGAACATTTTCCAGAAATAATTCGTATCTTCGTTAAAATTTGTACAAGATTTGTGCTATCGGAAAGTACACCTACAAAATTCGTACAAATTTGGTCAATGCTACAAACTATATGAATATAGACTACCTTGCAAATTTCTGAGGCCCACAGATCACAAATAATTCATCAAGTCAGTTTTATTTGTTCCCTTGTTTATCAAGTTCGGTGATCATGAGATTGGTCACCAGCCAAGTGTTGATTCCAATCTAATTGTTGTTGACATATATCTGGCATACTTTTAAATGTGCAAAATTGTTTACGAATCAAACATACAATGTAATTAGTTTTAAAATTATCAGCGTACGTACAAGTCTGATCATATTCGATGTCAATAAACCCGAACTAAACAAAGGAATGTTTATCTAACATGGCGCCAATAATTCAGTAAATTTCCAAACATTTTTGGAATGGACTTAGAAAATTGTTACATCTTTACAAGGGTTCATTCGTGTTCATCTAGAAAACTCTATACTAATTAATGTCTTATTTATTCAACCTTTTTTAGTATTGTAATGAAGACAAGCGATAATTGTTGCCCGTCACGAACAATCACTTGTCAAAATTAACCTTAATAATTCAGATATTTTTCTTTTCTTGGAAAATTTACGTTTTCTTTACGTTCTGTTTTGAAATTTTACAGCTTTGCATAGCAAACCTTACAAAATTGACACGAAGGATCACTTAATTCTGCAATAGTTGAAAACAATCAGCTCACGAGAAGGTTTATGAAATCGATGCCAATTAACAGAACAAATTGTAACTCAAGTGCAACGGGTAAACAATGCCAAACGTTAATTAAGACATCAACATATTTTGGTCGCGAGGTTTGGCAGTATCCGATTAGACTATTAAAACTTGCGTGAGAGATTTCAGTAAATTACTAATAAAACGGCTTAACTCACGTGTAGATTGTTGTAGGTACCGACTAGTACTGAATTGTTCACACATCCAGATGAAGGACCCACGAAGGGTCCGAAATTGGTCGGTACCTACATCGAGCTACACGTGAGTTAAGCCGTTTTATTAGTAGTTTAGCATCCGATTGTTTAATATATCAATGGTTCTTGTAAGCTCTAACATTTACGGAAGTACTTTACTTATCTCCACTAACAAATTACTCTAGAAATTATTTCCCAGTGTTTGATGCTAAAGTGCAGTTTTATTGAATGTAATGATAATAAAGGAAAGCAAAATAACAGTGGATTAATATAAGGTCAATTATACTAGACTTCCTATCTGCTCTCAAACAAAATGTTAGATGGATTATTTTCATTAAAATTGCAAGGTAAAAAGATCCCCTTTACATCGTCTGAGGGTTCGTGACTTTGCAAATCTTTTCGTTTTATATTAAAGTGTTACTGATAAATTGCAACTAGGATTCAATATTATTTTTACATTACTTTGATGTAGTTTTAATTGTTCTTTTAGTTGGATGTTTATTATAATTGTATGTACATTGATGATGCCAATTTATTTATGGATGTAATTCCACACTTTACTAAACTTTACAGTTGTAAGATTTTTTAATATGGAAGCAAAGTTGAAAATGTCCTATCTTATCTCTGCGCAGTTCTTCTTCCGTGTGATGCACATCCGCGTAGACTTGTACGTAAATATTAATCTGTAACGCGGAAGATATTGATTTGCATACGTTTAATGTTTGTTTAAATTGATATTAAAGCATTTGTTATGAAAACATGCTGCCCACATAATTAAACCGTTATCTGGATTTCACTAATTTTTATCCTTTTAAACTATCGAAATTCATTTTGGTATAGTGTTCATGTATTGATTTTTAGCCAATGTATAAAAAAAATGGGCGCAAGAATACAACAACCATTTTTGGATTAAAACGTATTGAATAGAATTTTTTTAAGCTTTACTTGTAATCGACATAACAATAATCAAGGTTGTTTTTTAAATGTCATACAATGTAATGCTGCGTCATGTTTATTATGTCATTGAGAACATTGATAAGGAACCAAACAAGTAATAATGATGTTATGATTTGAGTTCACGTCACTTTAATATAGTTATCAAATCGTATCTAATTCCCGTTTTATGCCCTATTTTGATGACGATAAATAAATTCCTTTACATACATTGGTAGGTTAGATTTTAGAATTACTTAGACAAAACAATTATTCGAACCGGACTGTATAATTAATTTAAGATGTCCGTCGTCTATTACAAATGACGTACAATTCAAGTAAACTGAATTTCATAAATCAGATGTAGAACTTCGAACGCTTGGATGGACGCTTATATATTATTGTAGCTTCAAGTAACTTCATAAGAGCGTCGGTGGCGCAGTTGTTAAGCGCATGACCGAAGCGGACCCTACTCGAAATTGTCCTGGTTCGAATCCCGCCATGTACCGATGTGTTTTTCGATTTGCGAATTTCGTATGTACATTATCCGACGTTCTTACGGTGAAGGAAAACATCGTGATGCAACCTGTACATAACGGCGAAGATATTCAAAGATGTGTGTGAAGTTAACCAACCCGCATTGGGCCAGGGTAGTTGACAGCCTAGTTCCACCTCATATGGGGTAGGCTCCGAGCTCCTCAGTGGGGAGGTTATAGTGTGATGATGATGAAGTAACCTCATAATCCAGCTTTAGATACTGTGGTAACTTTCTAACTTGTTATTAAAGCAGTGGCGTAAGTAAGCATTTAAATTCCAAGTTGACGGTCGACTGGCATTCCTTTGGTGTCGGAATAAATGTCCAATACTGAACAAACATTGTCAGCGTACTATATCGTCATCCCTTACATTCTCTTTAACAAAACAGAGACTACAATATGTATGAAAATAGTATCTCTGTAGAGGAATTCTACGGTCAGCGAAAGTTGATTATGACAAGACTCGTTCACCTCCGTTTTGGTATGTTCGAGAATTTCGGTGGGAACTGAAATTTTGATATCATACTTATTTCCTCCGACTGATAAGGATGTGAGATAGAATTCACTCAACCATTTTTCTCATGTTTTTAAAAGACATATATTTTATGATTTTCTACTTTTATACTTTTAGGTTTTATTTTTTTTTTTTATTCTCAAACCTCTTTTAGCTTTAACCCACATTACAGCATTTCTCATTATATAAGACGAATTAACCGGTTCTGGCGTAATGATTCTACCATAGATATTTCCATGTATATAGGCGTACAAAGTAAATCTTCCTTTTCTGTTTGTAGTTATACCAGCGTTGTGGAGACTTGCTTAATGGGTAACTCTGGTCTGACGTTTTCAGGTTATTAGAGATGATGTTTATTTTTAATTTCAATTGTTAGATACCATACTGAGCGACAAATTGTTTCAACTTTTGACCTTGTATTGCATCGAGCAATGAAGTAACTGAATATTTGTCTAGCAGATAAATTGTTGAAATGAATACAAATGTTGCACGTGGCCACTTGCAGTCTAATTGACGATGACGCATTAATTCTGATAATGCTACCGCTTGAATGCAAATGCTCTGATAACTTGAAATGAAGATATACATGTAAAAATTATCTTCAGTCATCTCTAAATCGTGGAAGGGAGAGATTGAAATACTTTCTAGACGTTTGATATTTCTCTTTGTATAACAAAATTGACATTTTATCGATGGAATTAGTTGAAATTGTTTATCTTAAAACAAAAACTACCGATTTACAATTCGTAATGTAAACTATTGTTTGGCGTTCGTCGAATTCTGCTCGTAATAAAATCGTATCATATTATGATATTAATTAGAATATGCTAAATGTAATAAACTGATATTCGCATTTGTGAGTTCGAATTTCACTGTGTCTATATTTGTGAGCAATCGTTACTTAGTAAAGTGTGCAGCGGTCCGATAGGCTTAGACAAGTCTCCATTTATAGATCGAATGCTGCAATAATACCCGTCCGTCCCCAGCTCGCTCGGCGCTTGCCCTTCTATGGTATTGTCGGGTGAATACATTCTCGCATTTAACAACTGAATGTTAAAGCTTGCTTTTATTACCACTACACTGACTACCTTTATTTATATATGCCAGCCCTTGCTCTGGCCGAACATTAAATAATGGCGCATAACTGGCTCGGTGGCTGTTAGTCGAACTAAGTTCCTGGCACAGTGAATAAGTGTCATATTCTTTTTATCGTACTCTAGTTATCGTTTACGTGTCTGAAAATAGTCTACACATGTGCAGCAGTAATTCGATTAGTGTATTTCACCTTAGATTACCAATTTTGAATGTACGTGTACTAAAAATTGTCATTCTCCTCTGTTTCCAAGATAAAGATGCATTCATTTATAACCATGATATAAATAACCTTGTACACGCAACGGACGTGACTGGATTACAGCACTAATATGCTCATAACAAATATTGTAACAATACGAGTGACGTAGCACATCGGGCTAGTTTACACGAATACAGAATAAGGAGACAGTGCAGTACTGCAATGCCGAGACACGAGAATAATATTCCGAATAATAGCAGTATTGTTCCTGCCTACTGTTCTGTATTCGTGTGCCATTAGAGTTAGGTATTGACATCGTATGAAGAGCACGTGACTCGAGCTGCGTGTGATAACGTGAGCCTAATGCAGGCGACGTACTGATAACAGCAAAGGTGTTTATTAATAACGCATTTATTTTCATTTTATTAATACATGTATTTGCTGGATATAATTGCATTGTATGAAGTGTGTCAATTATAAATTCTATGGTAAATCGTTGATCAATGTTTTCGACAAACATTTCTTATTTATGACTAGCTGACCCCGCGAACTCTGTTTCGCCTTAAAGGCAATAAATAAACAGATTTTTGAATTTATTAGGAAATA